>PVIH01009925.1:0-78915 GCA_004025045.1 Sigmodon hispidus | reverse complement strand
CACAGATGTCACTGTGCCTTCCACACCAGGGCCACAGATGTCACTGTGCCTTCCACACCAGGGCCACAGATGTCACTGTGCCTTCCACACCAGGGCCACAGATGTCACTGTGCCTTCCACCTAGGAGAGCTACCAACAGATGTGATGAAAAGACTTGGCAAACAGAACTATGGGTTCCACAAGGACTCTACAATCAAATAAATGCATAGATGGAAAAAGCATTTTACTTAAGGTCTTTCTAAGCCAGAATGTGGCATAGCATCCAAGAATCTCACAGACAGTACATTCCTACACTTTTGACCATTAAGAGGCTCCCTCACTTCCCAGAAAGCATAAAGCTTATAGAAGCAGCACTTTGCAAATACTGCCTGAAGTACTTCTATGTTCCCCCATCTTATAGAAGCAAAGTGAGGAGGTTGAGTTTCAGGCTGAAAAGGCACTGAAATATTGTTAAAAGGTGTCAGAGTCCCACCTAAGAATACAAGTATAATTACTGCATGCATTTGGAAATTCTAAATTGGAGCCTGATTGTCTTTAGTTTATATTCAGAGTGGCACTTTCCATAAATATTGATTTATATGGGCCTGGGAGACAGCTTGGTTGGTAAAGTGTTAGCCTTGCAAACATGAGGACCTTGGTTTGATACCCAGAAATCATTCTAAAAGAAATCTAGGCTCGGTGGTATATGTTTATAATCCTATTATGTGAGAAGCAGAGATGGGTGGATCCCAAGACTCAATGTCAGCTAGCCTAGTCTAACATCAAATCTCAGATCCCAGTGAGAGATCTCATCTCAAGAAAGTCAAAGTGGATGGCTCCTGAGGAAGGACACCTACAGAGGCTGACCTCTGTACACATGCACAAAGATAATAAAAATAAAAGAAACGTTGTAGTAGGACTATGTTCTGTTACTGGTTTAATAAAAAACGCTGACTGGCCAAAGGCAGAGAGGATGTGTGGGTGGGGCTTCCAGACTAAGAAAAGCTCTGGGAGCAACAGGAAGAGCAGAGCAGAGATGCCAGCAGATGCAGAGGAAAGAAGTTGAAATGCTGCTGAGAATAGGTACTGAGCCCCATGGCTGAACAAGATAAGAATCACGGGTTAGTTTAACAGTAAAGAGTTCGCAAGTTATATGCCTGGGCCCCAGGTCAATCAGCATAAAATTAATGGAAGCTTCTGTGTATTTGATGGTCCAGATCTGGGGCTAGTCCGGACCAGAAATCTCATACTATAAAATGTTCTTAATATATTTTAAAACTTGTCCCATGGAAGTCTCATATATGTCTTCAGTAAATGTATGTGGTCTAACAATCACCTCCTTAGCTGAAGTTAAATAGTTAATGAATATATTAATGTGATTATACAGAATTAAGTTAGTTACATGGTAGTGGTAGGAAGAAGTGAGAGCAAGGAAGCAGTGGGTGAGGCACGAGAGTGTGTGAGTGTGTGTGTGTGTGTGTGTGTGTGTGTGTGTGTGTGTGTGAATGAAATGCTTGCTGTAACCCGAGAGCTGCTTAGATACATGACTTAAAAGAGGATAGTAAAGACAGACCCCCAACCTTGTCATTCTAGGCGTTCTGGAACTCTAGGCCAAATTCTGTGGCTGGTTTATGGATAAAGTTTTATTGGAAAATGGCCACACTCATTTACTTACATAATGTCCTTGGCTTCTTTTGCACTACAACAAACCTGGTTTATTTATTACCTCACCCTTCCCAGGAAAATACAAGAATGATATGAACAGAAACAGTGTGATAAAATGAAGAAGCCAGTTTAATAAGGAGGTTAAGTTTGTTTAGCTGAACTGAATTTGAGGTTGTAAAAGAAATGTACATAAAAATGTTCCATTTAGAAGTTAGAAATGGGGGCTGGAGAGATGGCTCAGCGGTTAAGAGCACTGTCTGCTCTTCCAGAGGACCCGGGTTCGATTCCCAGCACCCACATGGCAGCTAACAACTGTCTGTAGTTCCAGTTCCAGGCAAACACCAAGGCAAATAAATAAATAAAGTTTAAATTAAAATAAAATAAAAAATAAAAAAAAAGAAGTTAGAAATATCACTGCTTCTGAGTGATTTTATTTTCTGGTACTGGAGTGGAGCCTTCCTTTTACCAAGGGCATATACTGTTTTCCACCTTACTTCCAAATACCATTTGAGACTGGCTAGAAGTCAAGTGAAGCAGGCAGGAGAAAGTGTGTTGACTCCTTAATGGTCTAAATAAAGATGTGGGGTGGTAGAGACAGCTTTTAACCATCAAGAGTTCACATTGCTATTGCAGAAGATCTGACATTGGTTCCCAGAACCTACAGTTAATGTTCTCAGCCACTTCCCACTCCAGCTCCAGGGACCCCATGACCTCAAAAGGCCACCTACACTCATCTGCACATACTTACACACATATTCAAATTTTAAAAATTCTTAGGAAAAATAATAATAAAAAAGATTTACATGCAGCAGGAAAGATATTGCCTTGGGGTTTCTATTGCTTTGACCAGACACATGACCAAAGAGCAAGTTAGGGAGGAAAGGGTTTATTTGGCTTATACATCCACATCATAGTCCATCATTGAAGGAAGTCTGAACAGGAACTCAAACAGGGTTGGATCTGGAGGCAGGAGCTGATGCAGAGGCCACAGAGGGGAGCTGCTTACTGGCTCGCTTCCCCTGGCTTGCTCAGCCTGCTTTCTTATAGAAGCCAGGGAGTCCAGCCTAGGGGTAGCACCACCCACCATGGACTGGGCCCTCTCCCAATGATCACTAATTGAGAAAATGCCTTATAGCATTTCTGGATCTCATGGAGTCCTTTCCTCAGCTGGGACTCCTTTTTCTCTGATGCCTCTAGCTTGTGTCAAGTTGAGACAAAAAACCGCCAGTACAGATATCTACTAAGAAAAAAGGGAATGTTTCTTTCCCTTGATAGCAATACAAAATGGAAGTGTCAGAGACAGAGGAGGTGCTCACGGTCACAGAGTGAGAAAGCTGTAGCAGCTGTTACACATTTCCACTGACTGTCTCATTCCTGGGCAGCACCTAAAAATGTATTATCCAAACTGTGTCTAACTTCCACTATGCCTACCCAGTACTATTTTGCGTCCCAAGATGTTGGCTGGCATTAGAAAGTATCTTCTTGCCTTATGCTTCCCCATCTATCCAATCCACGTTGGCTAATGAGATGGCTCTTTCAATAATAGGTATTGTGGTTCAGATAAATAGCCTAGACAATCTTTCACATGCTGAGAATCAAGAACTTGCATCATTCATCCCAACTCCTTATAGATTCTGATAACACTAAAACTGATAATGCTGTAAAGCCTGATGCTTTCCATCTTTATCACACATGGCTCTTATTACCACTGTGTAGTTTCAGTGGGCAGACAATGCTATTCCTATTTTACTATTGCTACTTCCATTTTATTAATGGAAGAAAATAAAGTGGAGAGAAGCTAAGTTACTTGAATAACATCACAGGGCCAGAAACAGGACTCCAGTCTTTTAATAATTTGGTAAAATTCTGTATCCTATTGTTGTGCACTCAATATTTGTTATTTTGGATCTATGAACCTAATGTAAAACTTTGAAATAGGTTTCTCTTTTTGTTTTCATGATAAAAAGTGGTTTGCTTTATGCTGCCTTTTAATACCACATCCTTACAACAAAACAAATACACAAACATATGCACATACATACATACATAGAATGTTCATAGGTTGTATCTAACACAAATTTTTTTACTAAAAATATTTTTGTTAAAATTGAGCCATTATTTTAACATTAGAAGGCTCTCAAATAAAAATAGAACTACCATATGACCCAGCTACACAATTCCTAGGCAGGCACAAATCCAAAAGACTCTACAGCCTACTACAGAGATATTTGCACATCTCCAGCCTAGATGTCTATCAAAAATGAATGGATAACTAGACTGTAGTTCATGTACACTGTGGAATTGTATCCACCCCCTAACAAAATTTAAATTATGAAACTTGCAAGAAAATGGATGGAACTTGAAAATGCTGTATGAACTAGGGTGACCCGGGCTAAGAAAGACAATATTACATGTTCTTCCAGTATGTGAATCCAAGCTTTGGGACTGTTCAATATTTACATCTAGGAGGGAGGGAGTGGGCAAAGCCAGGAAACTAGAAGTTGCCCAAGGAGGCAGGGAGAAGCGCTGAGGGAGAGAGGCAGGAGGGCTCCTGTGGGGCGGGAGATGGGAGCGGAAGGAGAACCAGCCAACCTAAGCATGCCTAAAAGCGACATGAAGAACCCTGCTATTTTGTAAGCTAATTTAAACAAACAAGCAATAGAAATTTCACTTTAAGAACTACATTTCTGGGGATTCTATCTTCCTGGAAAACTCGGAGCATCTATCAACATTAGACCCAGGCAAAAGTCAGTCAGGGCAAAGAGGTAAAATGCAGTAAAATTCTGTATCTCTTGGCTTACACTCAATGTTTGTTATTTTGGACTCATGAACCTAATGGTAAACTTTGAAATAGGTTCCCTACAGGCCAGGGAACTCTAGCTCTCCAGAGACCACGGCTCCCAATTGGTAGCGGGCATACGGAGCAGTAACAATTTGTCATTGCGCCTGGGCTCTTCTTCTCCTTCTGTGTGACAGGGTCTCTATGTTTGTTTCTCTTTTGAACTGAGAGGGACACAGCAGACACAGAGGCATGTGACTTTCCTGGTCCATGACACCCATTCCCCATGTTCATCTAAGGCATGTTGGCTATAGGGCACTGTTATTCCACACACCGTCTTCAACTTGCCTTTAAAGGTGGTATCTATTCTTATCTCAGAGATGCTTACCTGCCAAAGTAAATGTGTGTTTCTGAAGGACAGGAGTCATTCAGAAGTCTTGACTTCTGAAAGGATTTGAATGAGTGACCTTGCTTTATATACACATTTTCTTTATTTTTTTTCACGTGAAGACTTTATTAGAGTGAGAGAGAAGGGAAGAGGGAAGAAAGAGGAAAGAGAGAGAGGGAAAGAGGTAGAGAAAGAAGAAAGACCAGAGGAAGGAGGCGGGAAGGAAGGAGGGAGGGAGAGGCAGAGGTGCCAGACACCTCTAGCAGAAAGGGAAAGAGCTAAATACATATTTTCAGTGTGTCTTAGGCAATGTAGAAACATCAGTTTAAAGACCTCTTCTTCAGTTCACTTACTTTGAGCTACCCGCTTATCAGCAGCTGCTTTTCCTTTCTTTGTAACAGCCATATCTGAGGCTTAAAATTTCATTAGAAATCAGCCCAGGCTTCATACATCACCTTGAGTTCAGCTTCACATGTCTTTCTCAATCTACACTCACAACTGCCAGTCAGACTTACCTAATCAATGGATGCTATTCCTTCTTCCAGACCTACCTAGTAGAGTGCTGAAATACATGATAGGCCTCAGATCACAGAGAGGAGAAGAGGCCTGAAGTGGACCTCAGTCTTCCATTTCTAAGAGGCGATGTTTAAAACAGTTAATAATTGGAAGATCAGGGATCCACTTATCTGTATAGGTGGCATCTCTGCAAGAACAGGATTTGGAAGATTCCTGATATTGTAGCTAGTGATATTTTGGTGCTGACTTGTGGGAAGGTATAGGAGGCCTGGAGAAGAGGGCAGGCACCCTTGGGGCAATGGCTCTTACGAAATAACCATCATGATTGTGTCAGAATGTATTAGCTAAAGAACCTGACCCAGATAAAGATAGGGCATTGGGAAATACCACAGAAAAACACAAAACACTGAGGCTAAGGAAAAATGAAGCAGAAAATGTGATTAAACCCAAAATAGCTCTAGAAACTAAAGTAATAAAATATTTACATAAACTTAAGTTCAGGCCTAGGTAGCTCCAGTGTTGAATTCTACCAAGCCATAAAAAGAAGCAAAACCATTATAATTATAAATTCACAAAGCATTTAAAAAAGCTCTGTATGAAGCCAGACAGACACATGAGGTACAGCAGATCAATATCATCTGTAAGTGAATATTGAGCCTCAGATGTAGCAACGAACATAAAGGACCATATGCTGTGGCCAAAAGGCTTATTAAGAGAAAGCTGGGTTAACACATGCTGGCAGGCAGTGGTGGGGCACCTTTAACCACAGGCAGAGGCAGGGGGATCTCTGTAAGTTTGAAGCTAGCCTTGTCTACAAAGCAAGTTCCAGGACAGCCAGGGATACACAGAGAAACTATCTCAGGGGAGAAAAAAAAAGAGTTATGTACTATATTCACACAGAAGAAAACCACTTCTTCATTGTGATAGGTGTAGGAAAAATAGATTTTTTTCTATACTTTTAAAAAATGTGTGTGAATATGTGTGTGACTGTGTGTCAGGGGGTATATGTGTAAGTGTTTATGTAAATGTATGTGCATATATGTGTGTATACATATAAAGGGCAGATATTGATGCTCTGTATCTTCCTGAATCAATTTCCACCTTATTTTCTGAGACAGGATTTCTCCTGGACTTCAAACTTGGTTGTCTAGTTGACCAGTGACTGCAGGATCCATTTGTCTTCCCCAGCTCTGTGGAAGCTACCACAGTAGCCTTTCACATGTGTGCTGGGGATCAAACTCAAGTCCTTATGCTTGCATGGAAAACACTCTCTGTCTTTTTGAGCACCTCCCTCACCCCCAGGTGCAGTCTGGCCTCAACAATCCTCCTGCTTGTATCTCCCACATACTGAGAATATGGGCATTTGCCATCACACTCAACGAGCTAACATGGTAACTGAATGCTTTTCTCATATGAAAGAAAACAAGAAAAGGATGCTTTCTCTCAAAACCTGCACTCAAGATTGTATTCCAACCAGAGTAACTAGGCAAGACAATTTAAGGCACACAGATTGAAAAGGAAGAAACAGCTATTGTTATGGCCTGATCCTGTATGTAGAAGTCTAAAGAATCCATGGACAAGGAGTCATAAGACTCCCACCAACCCTGCCAACACATTCAGTAAGTCCAAAGGATACAACAGAAACATGTCACTTTCTTTCTTTCTCTCTTGTTATTTACTATTTATATATTTATTTGTTAAGACAGTGTCACTACATAGCCTGGCTGGCCTGGAAGGAAACTGCCAGGCAGGCTGGGCTTGAACTTGTCTTGGTCATCCTCACATCTGCCTCCCGAATGCTGGATTACAGGTATGCACCTCCATGCCTCTGGCTGTTTCTTTCTCCCCTCCCATGCCTATCTTACGTGGTATGTACAGTTACGTATGCTCCAGGAGGCAGAGGTCAGCCTCCGGTGTTACTCCTCAGGGCTGCCCACATTGTTTTTCATCATTGTTTGTCTTGAGACATGATCTCTCACTGGGGCCTGAGCTGTGCCTCGGGTTCCTGAGGGCTAGAGCTGTAGGGATGCCTTCAGAATGCCTGGCTTTGAAAATGGTATTTATACACACTAACAATATATAATCTGAAAATGAAATTAAAGAAACATGGCTATTACCAGTGGATAAACAAAAAACAAACAAAAACCACCTTATGAATAAATGTAATAAAATAAGAATATTGTGGTTTGAATCTGAGATGATCTCTATGGGTTCATATTTGAATAGTTTCAGGCTATGGGACTATTTTGAAGACTGTGGCGCTCTCAGAAGGTGGGTGTGTTGTGGGTGGTGGAAACAGGCCATCAATGGGTGGAGTTTTAAGATTATAATCACGCTGGATTCCAGCCTGTTCTCTCTGCTTCCGGTTTGCTGCCATCCTGACACTGCTGCAAAGGACTGAGATCACGAACCCAATGGACAAAACTCTTTTGTCTTTTAAGTTGTTTCTACAAGGTATCTAGTCATTGCTATGTGAAAGTAACTAATACAAGACATGCACTGGAAATTGGGGAAATTTAAAAAGCTTAGCTATATGGACAAACACACCACATTTATGAATAGGAGGTTCCACAGTGTCCTCACACTGATCTGTAGATTTGAAACAATTCTTATCAAAATATTAATAACTTTTTTTTGCAGAAATTAAATATTTTGTACTTAAATTCATATGGAAATGCAAGAAACTCAAAGTAGACTAAACAATCTTTTGAAAAGGAGAAACCTAGGTAAAATTTCATACTTGAAATTTTAAAAGTTACTATTAATATACAAACTATAAAAAGTCAGCCAGGAGCCAAGCATGGTGGCACTGGGTAGGTAGAGGCAGGTAAATCTCTTAAGTTTGAGGCCAGCCTGGTCTACAGAGTGAGGACAGAGCAGGGCAGAACAGGACAGCCAGGGCTACACAGAGAAACCCTGTCTAAGAAACAAAAACCAGCCAGGTACAATAGCACAAATCTGTAACAGAAAACTTGGGAAGCTAAGTCATGAGGACCATGAGTTTGTGCTCAGCATGGACCACACAGTAAAAACCCAGTGCCAAGCAAGCCAACCAACCAAAGAAATCTAAAACAAAATGAGGTCCTAACAAATCCACAGTAACCAAACACTATTGTAGAAGCAAAATGCCAGTTCTGCATTCTCAAGTTGTTATGATCAGAATGGTAACTGTAGGAAAAAATGTCCTAGATTCTTGACATTTGCTGGGGGAGGATATTATATCCTCACTAGATAAACAATGGTAATTATGTCAGATGATTGTGTGAGTCAGTTTTTGACTGTGGTAATCATTGTATAAGCTGCAGGTATATCAAAACAGCTTTTGAAGAAGGCACCAACAATCACACCAGACTGAATGGGGACAAGCTCATGAGGCCTCAGTACTACACAAAGAACTACAGGCAACAGAGGGAAGCTGGGGGCGAGAGAGGAAGACCACATCAATTGGTGTTCCAGGGCTAAACAGCCAGCCCTGAAAATATACAGACATTATATGGACGTCACAGGTTCTATTTAGAAATATATATGTGTACACATATACAGCGTTTACATTACACATGCAATAACAATTGATGACAACAAAGGCCATGTGTATGAAAGAGAACAGCAAGGGATACACAGAAGGCAAGGAGAATATTGTGATTAAAACACAGTCTTCAAAATAAAGAACAAAACATTCTAAAAAAAACTCACCTTGTACAACTTGTAAAATTTTAGTTTGTCAAATATTGCTCAGTTGAAGCTGGGATAAAACAGGGCAAATTGGCATGGCACTAATGTAAGGATAAGAAAAGAAGTCCAAAATTAACCCCGACACACACAGCCCCCCCTCCCCCTTATTTTTTCTAGTGGCAGCCATCAAACCCAGGGACTTGTGCATCCCCCTCCACAAAGGTGCCAAGATACTTTAGAGGCAGAAAGAACAGTCTTCTCAATAAATGATGCTACAACTGGAGAGGTACATGCAAAAGTGGACTTCACACCATACATAAACATTAACCCCAAGTAGAGTGGAGTCCTAAACCAGAGAACTGAAACTACAGAACTGACCAGACACTGGAGTAAATCGTCAAGAGTTTGGATTCTCAGGATATAACTCTAAAGTTGTATTAACTTTAATTGACTGGGCCTCATCAGCATTGACACTTTGATGCTTCAACGTTAAATGCTCAATTTAAAAGACAATCTAAAGGATGAGGGAATATGTAAAGAATATTTACAGTTCAGTGACAACATGACAACCCAATTGAAAATTAGGCCAAATATTTGGATAGTTTTTTTAAAAACAAGGTAATATATGGACAGCTAAGGAGTATATATGGTTTATAGCTAGTCATTATCAAAATCACAAGAAGCTACTGATTCACATTCACCAAATTTTGGAACAATAAATCGGAACATAAGAAGTGGTGTTAAGGATGTGGAGAAACCAGAATGCTCACATGCTCGTGGTGAACCTGTGAAGTGGTATGGTTGCCTTGAAAAATAGCTGTGATACTATCTCTGAAAGATAAGAGTTACTATGTGACTCATGAATCTAGTTGTACGTAAATAGGATGCCGCTGAAGAGGCATATCCATACAAAAACTTATATACATCTTCCTAGAAGTGTTAGCCATAATAGCTAAATATTGAAAGTATTCCGAATGTCTGTGAACTTCCAAATGGATAAACAGACTGTGGCATCACCATATCACAGAGAATCATAACTAACACAGATCTTGGAACAGTTCTACAACATATATATATGTATATTGTAGGATGATCCATTGGACCTTGAAGTTCACAGATTATATTGTAGATAAAATTTCATGTCTTTTATCCAATCCTTTTCTCTGGGATAGAGCCATCATTATATTCCTTATAGAATGTGATGTTTCTTTGTTCTTAGGAGCATAAGTGATACATTCAGTAAAAATATCACTTACATATTTTAAGGCAAAATTCAAATAGTAGAAACACTTCCATAGTAAATAAACCCCTCCTAGGAAATTGAACCTAGGGTCTCATGCATTCTGGGCAAGCACTCTACCACTGAGTAGCATTTCTAGTAAAATTACATGTAGTTTAAGTCAAATTCATTGTATAAGTATTCTTCCAGTATTTTTCTTGATTTTGTACATTAAAAAAAAAGTCAAAATTCTCATGGGGAAAGCTGTTAATAGCTGGAGGAAGCAGGACTGAGGTGGCCATGAATACAGTAACAAATGATCTCCTTCAATGCACGTTGACTTGGTTAAAGAATGGAGTAGGTAGGTAGGAATGTCCATTCCATGGAGATACACTAATAGGAATCATGGCAGACTCTGAAAAAGAATGGAATGTGTGAGTGAGTTTCTCACTGTCACTCTTGGCACAGTCACTTCCTGAGGGATTGACGCGGATAACACTGGTGAGTACTGGAGATGGCCACCAGGAAGGGTAGGTTGCCCCAGAGCCTGTTTCTAAAGCCAGGGTTTCCTCCTCTCCCATTCTGGTTTGGAATCACTGATAGGTCACCTTACTATAGAGACAACTGTACACAAGGGCTATTGGACCACAAGTCATGGAAGCAGGGTAGGTGCCCATCAAAGAACCAACTAATGAGGAAAAGATATATGTATACAGCAGTTTTATTCAGATATAAAGCATGAAGTTATGTCACCTGCAGGAGAATGGATGGAACCGAAGACCATGTTAAGAGAAATAAGCCAGTCTCACAAAGGCAAACATAGTGAGTTTTCTTTCTTTGTGTGTGTGTATAGAAATGGAGTCTGTGTGGCATGAAAACAAACAGGAAACCTAGACATACGGAAGGAAAAAAGGGGATGGAGGAGGACAAAAAAGTGATGGAAATCATCAAAGCATATGATTTGTCTCTATGGAGATATAGGGGACACCTTTTTTAAAACATGCTTTTCTGATTAAAAAATATAAAAGAAACTACAGATGAACATCTTAGGATAAGTGAGCTTCAGCTTCTTTGAGAGAGTTTTGGTGCAAGAGTGAAGATCATGTCCTTTTGCAGGAGATGGTCCTTATTTTCTCTGCTTGCTCAAGACTGCCAAGCAGAGTTTCTAGGATGTCACAGCAGCTCAATGAGCATGTGCAGAACTGAGTTTCGTCCCAGACATAGTTCAAGTGACACTTCCTGTAGTGGCTTTTCATGGTTTTTAGTTAGAAGAAGAAATTCCTTTAGCACAATTAAGTACAATCATAAAAAACACATTCAAAGAAACAAAGAATCCACTGGAAATAAAAATCCTCTTATTAGGCCACAACTACACACCTGACAATGTACATTCACATTGCCAAATTAAAATTGCTCAATGCTTTTCAAAGGCTACAAAGAAATGTATTAGGATCTATGTAAACCAGCAAGGGTAAAGAGAGATACTTTAGCAAAATGACTCAAAAGACTTGGTGACAGATCCTTATGCCAATTTGTTACTGAGCTCTGGCCTTTGCACTGGTGCAATCTTAAGCTGCAATGCTAGTTTTCGCACTGAAAATTCAATTAATTCCTTAATTCTAGTTACTGGCTCTTCATGTTCTTTTTAAAAATAAGGCATTATTATCATTTTAACCCAGCTTCTCAGTGAGACTCCTGCTGTAGTGAGAGCCAGCTTTGCCAAGGATGCAGCACTTTCGTGGGACGCTGCTTCCCTTTTTCCCTCCCTACTGAAAAATCAAAAACAGGTAACAGCGCTTTCAAGTTCTCCCTGGAGCTCCTGATCTAGCATCTGTCATGTTCACCTGCACATTAAAAATATGTGGACTCGTCCATTGAAAATCTCCCAGCGCCTTTGCCCAGAGCCTTGGTATGATCTTCTGGAGTTTTCATTGTTTTATTTTCTTATAGGTGAACTAAAGAATGAAAATGTAAGAAACAGCTGTACAGTTTATATCCCAATATATTCCCAAACTCTATATATATCCTCAAACTTTATATCTTAATATTAATTAAATATTTCTTATTGAAAATATAAATGCCAGATTTCTTTTGGGAGAGAATTCATCTGCTTGTTGATGATGATGTTGTATATACCAAAATGACATTGGTCATAGGCAAATCCATCCCTCAATTTCCCTCAATATTACAAATATTTGCCCAATTTGCGTTCAACATCAGCTGTGATTTTTCTTCTCTAAAACTTGTTTATTATGTCTGTTAAAATAATGCACAGAAAGATACTCATTTGATTTAAAAATTACAACATAAAATGTCTACATTAAAGCAACAATACCAGTGAAGCACATTTTCTTGAAGCAAAAATAATCTACAATTAATCTTATTTACCTTGCAAAACTCCACTGATAACCTGGGGATCCTGTTCCCAACTTCATTCTAAAAAGAGAAGAACTCTGAGAAATCCTCAGACGGTGACCGTGTTTTCTCTGGATTTCTTTCGATGTTACCTTAAAACTAGCAAAACAGCAAAAACCTGGAAAGCTTTTTTTAACTCTCGTATCTCCAACTTTGTCGTAAAATCCTTTGTTGGTTTTACTCAGGCGGATGGAGAGAAACTCCGTTTCCTTTTCACGGGTCTCTCGATCGTCTGCTTTGCCAGTCTGGCTCCTCTGTATAGGATTAAATCAGAGATAATTCTACAGCTAGATAACCATCTAAAAGTCCAAATAGAGCGTCTTCATCCTAAATGAGATGCAGCATTTTTTCATAAAGCATCCTTGTACTTCACAAAACTCCAGGCCAAAGAATGAACGATAGAGCCTTCACCAATAGGGAGTGCAGGAAAGAATTTTGTCAAACTTTGTAACCCAATCCTTGAGAGCCAGAGGTGGGAATTTTAGATAGGGGGCAGTCTTTTCCTTGGAATTTTCTTAAAGTGATATCGCTGACTTGTTGAAGTTAAAAGTTGCCACAGGTTGTAAAAAAAACCGTCCATTTAGAGTTTTTCCTTCTGTTTTAAGTTCACAAACTGAGTGAACCATGAACAGTGATCATGTTATCAATATGGGAATTTTAGCATCAATTTGGAGAAGTAAAAGCTATTCTAACATAATTCATTTTTCACGAGCAACTTTTTAGATGTTAATATGCTAAAAATACTTCTCTCTTAAAATGAAAGACAAAAAATAAGAAGCTGTTATTACTTCAAAATGTTTTTCTAATAATCTTTATGTAATTGTCAAAATATTAATACTATATATAAATGAACATAGATTATAATTACATCATTTTCCCTTTTCTTTCTTCCTGATCAATCCTAAATATCCGTCCCTTGCTCTCTTTAAAGTTAATGTCCTTTGTTATTGCTATTTTTACATGCATGTGCTGTGTATATGTGTGTTTCAGGGATGACCATTAGTATTAGATAAGTAAATTGGGCAAATTGGTGTGCTCTTCTGCGGAATACGACGTCTCCTAATCACAGCCTTCGCTAGTTGCCTGTAGTTCTTTGTATAGCTTTTCCTAGTTGATGCTAGCATGGCTATCAGTGTAGTGCTCATTCAGGTCATGTTTAGATAGACATGTCAGTGAGGCTTTATGAATGTAGTCTCTGACATTTCTAGGAGACACAGTCTCACAATAAACTCCCTGCTCCTCTGGCTTGTATAATCTTTTGGTCCCCTTCCACAATGATCCCTGAGCCTTAGGAGCTGTGTTGTAAATATACCAGTGTGTCTCCACTCTACATTTGGATTCTTTGTGGTTTTCTGTAATGGTCTCCATAAGATGCAAAGAGACATTTCCTTGATGTGGGTTGAGGATTACATTTATGAGGCTAGATTCCAGAGAAAGATATTTTTATTCTTTGAAAACTTCATACAAGTTTCATTTTGATTAGATGAACTCTCCACTCCTCTCCCTATTTCCTCCCAGATCACTTTCTCATGTTTTCTCCCTGTCTTCTTTTTAATAACCAGTGGAGTACAATTTGTCTTGCCCTCATGCTCCTGGATGTGGGCAAGGGTTAGGGTTAGGGTTAGGGTTAGGGTTAACCTTCCCCCTGAAGCCACCAGCTGTCTGTAGCTTCTCAGTTAGGAGGCCGGGGACTGGTGAACCCCCTCCTCCTCCATGCTAGAATGGTGACTAGTTTTATCTTGCACAGGCAACCACAGTTGTTATTCACTCAAATGAATGCAAAGGGCTGTTGTTGTAAGAAGACAATGTTTCTTCTGATCCTCCCTGACCTCTGGTTCTTACACCTTTCTGCTCCTCTTCTGCAATGGTCCTCGAACCTGGGGGTTCTTGAGGGTGGGGTGTCCCATTTGTGGCTAGCATTCCATAGATACTTATTTGACCAGTGTGAGTTAGTTAATTACCACCCACTGCATAAAGAAACTTCACTGATGAAGTCAGAGAGAGCAGCAACTCTTATTATTGGAGTTGATTCTTAATGCTCCAAGGATTTTTAATTTTACACTAATTGTAGTTTTTCTTATTTTAAATCTGGGGGTTGGAAGAAATCCTAAGGCATTAAACACCACCAAAAAGGATTTAATAAATATAGAAATATATACTATGCCATATACTTTAGTTATTTCTGAAGATTGGATTAAATAATAATCTATATTTTATTTTAGCTTATACCTTATTTTCAAACTATTTTTATTTAACTGCTTTCTAAAATTAATTTCTAAGAATAATTAAGCTATTATAAAAAAGTTCACTTAAAAGTTGAGGATAATTTGGTTGGTGGTTGTGCAGGCCTTTAATCTCAGCACTTGGGAAGCAGAGGCAGGTAGATCTCTGAGTTCCAGGCCAGCCTGATATACAGAGCGAGTTTCAGGGCTATTCAGAGAAACCCTGTCTGGTAAAACCAAACAAACAAAAAACTAATTCAACATGCTTAACAAGAAGCCCCTATGCAGATTAATAGACACAAATTTTTTCAAAGACAAAGAATAAGTTTTAATGGGGGCGGAACTTGATCAAAACACATCATATACACGAATAAGGTTCGTCAAATAGTAAGAGTAAATTGTAGAGGAATTTTTAAAGGTAGAAAGTTGTAGCCAGCGTTGGTGGCAAAGGCCTTTAATGTCAATACTCTGGAGGCAGAGGCAAATTGATCTCTGTGAGTTTGAGGCCAGCCTGGGCTTCAAAGTGAGTTCCAGGACAGCCAGGGCAGTTACAGAGAAAACATGTCAAAACAAAAAAACAAACAAACAACAACAACAAAAGTTTTAAATTTTCTTTCTTGGTACTAGGGAATGAATTTAGTGCCTCTACCGAACTACATACCTACCCCCTTCTTTTTTTAAAATACTTGAGATAGGGTCTCCTTAGCTCACCAAGCTGCCCTTCAACTTATGATCCCCCTGCCTCATCCTTAGAGTAACCGGCTGCACACTTGCTCCAACAGAACAATCAGGTTTTTCGTCTTGGGTTTTTTATGGACTGCCTACTTAGCCATGTTAGGAACTGCCCTATTATTTCACTAGTTATTTCTTACACTAGAGCCTGTGTGCATTTTGTTTTGTTTCTATTTACGAGAGAGCTGGCCTCTAACTGATCTGTCTCCATTTCTAGAGTACTGGGATTCAACTCCTAGGCCCGCATGTCTGAAGGGTAGAGACTGTTCTTGGCACCTTTCTGTCAGTTTCGAGACCTTAAATCTCGTGCTTAAGTCCTTGTTGACTCGACTTACTTGCATTACGAAAGCCAGTCGGCTTCTGTTTAAATGTCAGACTGGTGGTGTAACAGTGGCCAGGATTAAAGCAAACGTGCGTCTCTGCACCGCTCTCAGGAAGATAGATGCCTGCTATAGAATCGCTCGGAGTTTTATTGTTGGCATCCGTCAATGAGAGGCTGAGAGCGGAATGAATGTGTGAACGAAAAAACAGGTCTGTACAGGCAGCCCCCGGAGTTGACGCCAGCTAAACGACCCACCAAGACTCTAGGCAGAAATGCCACTTTCTTGACATCCAGCCCCAAGTTGAAGCCGGAAGCCAGAGGAGAGCCATGGCCCGGACAGTGGAGGAAGTTGCGCTCTCCACCAATAGACGCCGGGCTCTGAACATGAGCCTCCCCTTCCACCTATCTTGAGACAGCGAGAGCTGAGGCGAACTATCGCGATGTTTCGTCCTCCTGCCCACTTCTCCCGACCCCTACTCCCGTTAGTTAGACCCGCCCCGCCGCAAGCTCCGCCCTCATAGCCCCGCCCTCCCTCTCTCCCTAGGCTGCCTTCCAGTGCACTCTCGGCCACCGAGCGCTAGCCAGCGGGCGCCGAGGTGAGTGTCCTGTCTCCAGGCTCACAGTCCGAAGGCACTGGTTCGGCTCCTGGCGGGGTTGCTTCATTCACGTCGCCACGGAAGCTCCCGGGCCTCTGCGAGAAGGACCGCGGGCTGGCCGGCCTTGGGTTCCCACGGCTGCTGTGTTCTCCGCGGCCCCTGATACCCGAGTATCCCGGTATCATCGAGTCTCTGAGTCCCTGCCTCTGGGTTCCCTGTTGCCGAATTCTTACGACCACTTCTAATCGAACTATCTCGGGCAAAATCAGGACTTTTTTGTAGCTTTTCTCATAGAGAAAAACAGCCTTTTACAAATGCTTATAATGTACAATTTGTAAGACCCTAACCTCCAGTGTTAGGAAGTCAGTGTGTATTCTGTTAAATCAAGTACTGCAAAGTTAGTTAGGAACTATTCTTTAAGATGCTTATGCTTAAAAGTGTTTTTGTTTGTTTTAAGTTGAGAGGTTGTTCTGTTTGTTTCTGCTGAGAAGACTGGTGTTGGACTTGCAGAAAACTGAAGATGCAGCTGTATAGAGTTACTACTAACCACAGTATTTACATGTGGGCAGGAGGTGATGAACTTGAAGAGGCAGGGAAACTGACCTTTACAAAGCTGTATTGTCAGTGAGTGCATTTTGGACAAATAGGAACGTTATTGAATTTTGGAAGCTTTTTTATTTCATCTGTATACAGATTATTTCCCCATCTGTCTTTGTGGTAAGATGCATTTCATCAGCGTCTTATGATGCTTTTGAGGCAACCAGTTCCAGTGCGAGCATTCACAAAGCTGTTTGGTTACAGTGAATGGAGATTTTGGATATAGTTTTACTTTGCAAAAGGAAAGCCTTCTGTTTGTGTGATCTTTGTTTATCTCATAATGATGACACATTTGACAACATTTTACATTTGTAAAAGGCTGTGTTAATAGGTAAGGCGGTGCCCAGATTCTGGGGTTAGGACCACTTTCACTGTGTGTGGGACATGGTACCTCATCTGTAAAATAAGTTAGTTGGTTAGTTAGTGTCTGGTGTACTGTTTGGCTGTGAGAATAAAGAGGGCAGATAGCAAGTTTAAAGAGTCTATCTCAGTGTGTAAACGAAAAAATCAACCTTGGGACAGCTGTTCTCATTTCATCCAGTTATTAGCTGTTTGAAAGCTAAAAGTATTTTTACTGTAGTATTATGCAGGAATGCAGATATGAAAAAAAAAAAAACCCAGCGTTATCTCTCTGCTCTCAGGATTGTACAGACTTGTCTATAGTGTCAGTAAACAGGTGTGTATGTACATACGTATATATTACAAATTGTAAAATCTTTTCATGCTCTGAAAGAAAATGATGGAAATAATTAGTTGGGACAGGGAAGTGAGTTTTATGTTGATACAGTCGAGGGCAAAGAGGCGAGCAGCAAGTGTTGGAGGAGTTTGGTAGCTCCCAGGATTAAGAAAGCGAAGGAACTTGCTGAACGTGGCAGAGGAGGCTGGACAGGCAGGTTGGGCCCGATGGTCAAGAGCTTTGAAAGCTTTGTAAGGCTTTATTTTTCTCAATATGGAGTTGCTAAAGGGTTTATTTGGTAAGACATGCCCGAGAGGGAGAGATGCAATTATGTTTACATTTTTGTAAACTCATTGCTGTGGTTGATATGTTGGAAGTGACGAAAGCGGACACATGGAGACCAGGAATACAACTGGCTGAGACAGGAGAGATGGCAGTGGCTTCTGACTTGGGCAGATGTGGGGATGTGGCTAGAACTGAGATGCAGTTTGGAAAGAGTAGCACTAGGTTTGTGATCAGTTGGAGAAGCTGATGGAGAGCATGGGATCCATCGTGGCTTCAGCTGAGCTGCTGTGTGCATAGAGCGGTGTTTCCCCTACATTTGCTGAGATGGGGAACCTGGAGAGGTACTTGGTGATAAGCCTTACCAGCTGTCTGGGAAGGTATGACATTGGGGATGCTGAGACGGCTAAACCATACCCCGCTTACTAGTGGATAATTACCTGGGAAGCTTTGTTTTCTTCCCAGAAGCATTGATGTTGTCAATCCTGTAGTTCCCTTCACTTTATATAAAGACATAAAAGATGTCCGAAGATCAGATGCCTGGCAATAAAGTGAGAAAGTAGATGGAATAAATAGGGACAAGTCTTAGCTTCTTACACTAACCTGGAACTGTCATTGAACACCTCATAGAAGTATTCTTTTAAGTAAAATGGCGTCTGTTTTTCTGAGCTAAGAAATAAGTGTTTGAAAAAGATAGTAACCACAGAACTCTGCCCATTGAGAGCCTTCCTACAAGTAAATGCTCAGTGAGAGTTATTTTCTTAAAATTAATAAACAATTGAAGCTGCACCTTATTCTTTTCTGTTTCAGTAGAGAACTAGAAGGGATGTCCAGGAAAATCGACTTTTTGAACTAAACTGAAGTCATTTGTCGTGTCCTTTCATTTTCTTATTGTCTTTGGGAATCCCACTGGACTTGGTGCCACATTCTTGCTTTCTGTCCTTCTGAGCACTTCCACCTTTGACACCTTGGGAAGCCCTGAGTTTTGTTTCCTCCTGTGTTAATAGTGAAACTCATCCTTGTTCCTGCTACAATGACAAAGTAGTCAGGTGGTGGTCCACTTCTTTAATCCTAGCATTTGGGAGTCAGAAGCATCCCAATCTCTGAGTTCGATGCCAGCCTTGTCTACAGAGCAAGTTCCGTAACAGTCTGGGCTACACAGAATAACTCTGTCTTAAAACAAACAAACAAACAAACAAACCAAGGGAGGGGATGGCAAATGTAGTTTCCTTTTCTTGTCAGTTTTGGGACTTGAATAGACTTTACAATAATTTTTCAACTAACATATTAATTACTACATCTACTCATGTCACCTGAGGTCCAGAGAGATTTACAGTGGGATAACATGCTTCATGTTCCTAGTGCAGTGTTTTTGACTAGTGAGTTTGAGCCTCTTTCTTTGCTATTTCCAACAGTGTGCAAAGCTGTAAAGAAAAGAATAAAAGATGCAAAAATGTGAAATATTTGACAATACTTACATAGTAGGAAGTAAAGGAACTAAGCTGTTAGTGATGTAAGTAGAAATTATATTTATTTTAATGTTTGAGATAACTAAAATACAAAATAAGATAGCTCAAAATGAAAATGGAGTCTGTTGCATTTGAGGATTCTTTTTTTTTTAAAGCTTTTTCTTTGGTTGCATGCTCTACAATTTGCCTCTGGGGTCTTTGGATGCAGATCCTTGGTAGTGAGCTTTCCCAGCATGCACAGAGCCCTGGGTTTGATCTCAGTAGTACAGAGAAACAAAGAGGCTTGCCATACATCTTGAGGCAGAAACAGGAAGATCAAAATTTTAGGATCTTCATTGGCTATATAACAAGTTCTAGGCCAGCCTCAAATGCAAGAGACTCTGTCTTACAGAAACAAAACCAGAAACTAACCTTTGTTCTCATAAAGACTTCTACCTTAAGTCCCAAATAATTTTTTTCCAGTTAGATTTCCCTCCCTCTTTCTCTCCCTCCATCCCACCCCTCCCCCTAATTTTGAGACACAGTAAACCAGACTTACACACAGAAGTCCACCTGCTTCAGTCTCCTGAGTGTTGGGATTACAGGTATGATCCACCACTGCTGGGCAGTTAGGTCTTTTTCTAGTAAGTAGTAAATATTACTTAATCAGAGTACTCTGTTATTTAATGTCCTAAACATATACAGGAATTTTAGTTGTCACAAAAGAAGGTAGAAAGTATAAGTGTTGGTGTATACTAGCTCTGTAGACTAACAGGTTTACATGCAGTGCTTGTAAGAAATCTTACAATGACTAACTTTTTTTTTTTTTTGTCCTCTTTATAGAAATGGACCAATTTTGACAAGATGTAGGTCCTGCAGCGTGCCTGATCAGACATGTTCAGTCATGGCATCCGAACTTTGTAAGACGATTTCTGTGGCCAGGCTTGAAAAGCACAAGAATTTGTTCTTAAATTATAGGAATCTACACCATTTCCCATTGGAGTTGCTGAAAGATGAAGGACTGCAACACTTGGAGAGGCTCTATATGAAAAGGAACTCACTCACAACCTTGGTATAGTATTCTATTGCATTAATACCATTTATAAATGTGGCCCTGACCAAGATGTTTGTATTTACCCTTGCTATTCAGATTCAGGTGTTACATATGTAGACAGTGGAGATATACAGGGGGCTGACAATAGCTGTTCACTCATTGCCTAAGTTCTTGCAGTCAGGAAGCAGAAGAACGTGCAGGCAAGTGACATGTTCTCTGTAGACCACTGAGAAAATTAATCTTCATCTCATGGCCTGTGCCTCTGCTGTATGTTAAAGCAGCATAGATAAGAAGGAAATGAGAAGACCAGTGAGCCCGATGGACTTGTAGGAATTAAACAGAATGACCTGAAGATTAAAGTTTTAATTTATATTTGGGAAGTTTAATGAAGCCTTTGTGTTAACCAAACACACCTTTCTGATTGCCTTGTTGATCTCAGGGGTCTTGCAGTGGCATATCATACAGTTTGATGGGGAAATGACGCTGGTGCAGTAACTTTCAATTCATGTTTTATGTCCCAAAAGAAAGCACAAAGTCTTCATTATAACCTATTGTATGTAAGATAAAGCAACTATTTAAGTTTGGGAAGAGAATGTTCTAACTAAAATTTTATTCCCACTTCTCATTATAAAATGTGGTCCTCATTTTAAATGAATTTACTTTATATGACCTTTTGTGGTTATTATTTTACCTGATTTGAGTCTTTTGCTTGATTTTGTGACTTGGGCTAGCTGCTGTTTCTTTGTCAATGACCTTTCTATGTTTTGAACTTTCCTTTAGTATCTGGAAGTGTGCTTTACTAGTTTTATGTGTGTCATGTATTCTGGACAAATTAATCTGCAAAATACCTGAAATAGATGGAATGATTATAAAGTGTATCTTTGCTGTATCAGGGAATAAATGGCCATGCATGTTCTTAGTGTTTGGCATATTGGTACCTATGTCAGGTTCAATGTCTATCTAGGTGTTTTTTTTTTTTTTCCTAGCTATGTTTTAAAAAATGTCTTATTTACCCTTTCATTCGTCCTTTATGAACTATCACTGCTATGCAGTGTGAGATCATACTTAACCAAGATTTCTAGCCCGTGGGAAGAAATGGTGAGAAATGTATCAAGAGTGATAGCTCCATTTTCCCCACTTGCATAAAATAGTATACAGAAATACTCATGAGCAGATTACTGCCTATCAGCAGTAGCCCAGTGGAATAGACTTTTCCGAGAAACTGACCTTTGCTTATAAAAGTTAAACAGTTTTTTCTACTGTTTAAAACTGTTTTACTGTTAAAAAACAGTTGGTCTTTTGTAAATTTCTGGCAGCTTTCAGTTTAGGAAAATATGTTGGCATCACACTATTTGGATGTCCAAAGTGGCTCATTGCACATATCTAATTGAAAAATGTTTTTAGTTAGTGTACAAGATAATGGATTCTATTAGGTCATGTCCATGTGCATATCACTGTGTCTGCTCATATTCCTCTCGCCCTTTCTCCCTAGTCCTTCTCCATTCAGCCCACCTTTAATCTGCCTCCTCATAGCATATATTCCATGTTCATGCTCTGCCTCTTTTTTAGTCAGCAGAGATTAAATTCTTGTAGGTGTTTTTTTTTTTTAATAATAAAAGTGTCTTTTTTTTCTTTTAGCAATTAATATGGTTGATTAGTGCGTATCAAATAACTTTATAAACTGTAACTATGGACAACTGTTTAGTGCTCACAGGATGTTGACAATCAACAGTCAGCTCAGAACTATCCTGTTCCCTGGCTATTTGGTTTTTTAGAGTGTTTGCTGGTATTAAAATGCAGTACCTGCCTGAGGTTTAATTTGTGGAATTTGACCAGTGACTGCAATGCTGCTGTGTTGCATTATGGATTCATTGGCCTTTTGTTGCTTATTTTGAGCAAGCTTGGGGACCTGCCAGTCATTTTTGTTTTCATGTTGCTTCATTTTTTTCCTGGTTCAATTCTTTTTTTCATTGTGTTAAATAAATGTTCTTCTTTTCTACATTTTTCTACTTTTCACCTCTCACTATGGAAAGCTGAGAACGAATGACCCATGTGCACTCCCACCTGTCTCACTTTGCACTTCAAATTATATATTGTTAGGATGATTGTGTGTCATGTTTTCAGAATTTGGGGAATGCCAGTATTTAGAACTATAACGTAATAAAAAACCTGTGAACTTTTCACTTAAAAAAAAAAAAAGCAACTTTTTATTTGCATTTATTTTATGCTGAATTTATTCCTATGCCGTAAGTTTTTGACTCTTTGGTTCCAATTGGGATATCATTTTTTTTCCCTGTGCAGCTTCCCACTCTGGCATATGAACAGTGCATTCCTGTTCATTGAGGACCATTTCAGTTGGGTAGGGAAGCTCATGCATGGTTCTAAGAAACAGAACTGATAGAATTAATATATATATAGTACATATATATGTGTGTATATACGTGGGGCTTATTAGAATGGCTTACAGGCTGTGATCTGGGTAGTTTGACAGTGGCTGTCCCCTGATGGAAAGGCCAAGGACTCAGTAATTGTTAGTTCACAATTGAGCGTCTCAGCATTCTCAGTTTGGTGCTGGAGTACTGAAGATACCTTAATTGCTGCCAGTGTTCGGTCGATGTTGGAATACTGAAGAAGTAGGATCTACCACCATTGAAGGAATGACTCAGGACAGATGAACTTGCCAGTGAGAATGAGGGCAAGCAGACAGAAAAGACAAGCTTCTTTGCATCCTTTTGTGTGGTCTGCCACCAGAAGATATGGCCCAGATTTAGGGAAGATCTTCTGACTTCAAATGATCTGGACTTATCAGAATGAGTCTCCCACCTCAAATAATCCAAGCAAGAAAAACTCCTCACAAGGAATGCAGCCAACTGCTTGGATTTTAATTACTTTCAAATGTACTCAGGTTGACAATTAAGGCTAGCCATTACACATGTTAATCTGACCATGAGCTCTATAAGTTTGGCAGTGCTTCTTGGGTGTGTTGCCTATCTGGATATACATGACTAGAAGATCTACATCTAAATCTCTGAACTTCACATTACTCTGTTGCTCAGCTTGCACAACAAAATTTCAACACTGTTTGGAGCCATCAGCTCCATGTTCAGCCCCAGTGATTGGCCTGGACACACCTATGGAATCTACCATGATACTTAGGGCACACATTATTTTTTTAAAGTGACATCTTTCACATACTTGGTGGCTCTTTGGATATGCATAACCATGATGATCTGCTCAATGTGAGTATTCTTAAAGTACATACAAGGCTTTGAACCTCTTGATTTTCGTGATTCTGTAGGGTTTTCTGGGATGAGAGTAGGTCATCAGAGGAACATGGACCACACTGTCTCTCTGCCAGTGCCTGACCCTGCGGCTCCATGGCCACTCATCTTGGTTGTGGTGGCCTTTCTGACCCAGGGGTTCAGGTTGTTTGTGTTGTCTTTTGTCTAGAACCTCTGGGAGGACCAGTGGCCCTGGATCTCAGATTCCCTGGCCTGGCCTGGAGGCACAGACCTCTGAGACCAGTGTCCTGAGGCCAGGATGGCAGCAGTAATGGAGGACTGAGTTCTCTGGTTTTCCACCCCCACTCTCCAGAAGCTTGACCAACTTTTTATATCAAAAACAATACCTGTCATGAACTCAGACAAACATAGAGGCATAAATGGGCAGCTTGTAGGCAGCAGAGATTTACTGCTCGTACTCCTGAATATGAGGCCCAGGGTCAAGTTGTTGTGGCACCAAACTAGCTTGCTTCTGTGTAGATGGTGCCTTCTTATGGTATCCTCATAAAGCTGGGTGACAAGGGGTCTTTCTTGGGCCTCTTTTTTAAGGGAACTTACACCATTCGTGGTGGCTTTGTTTTCATAGCCTAATTACTTCCCAAAGGCCCTAGGCCCTAATACCATGATCCTGGGGATGAGGACTTTCCTGTGAATTTTATGTTAGATGCAACATTCAGACCACAATACCTTCCACTCCCTTGCTTATGTTTATATAACTCTACTGTATTCTTGATGTGTCTTTCCTTTTTTTAGTAATAAAATATTTATACTCTACATATTTCACTACAAATCCCTTTTAAAAAATACCATCTCTAGATTAGTAGATAGAAATACGTCTTTGTGTGTATTTGCTTGTGTTGAGGAGATTCTCAAAAAGGTAAAAGGCTGACTGCTTGGTTTAAAAGGTAAATATGTTTTGGCTTAAAGTACTTTGATGTAGTATTTCATTATTTAGTATTATCCTTTATTTGTATAGCTAAGAAGTTGTTCAGATATTTTTCAATGTAATATGAGCTGATTTATGTAGGAACCAATTATATAATTGAGGGTTGAATACAAACTAGGGGTGGGTGTAGGGGTGCATTTCTGTAATATCAGCACTTGGTAAACCGAGGCAGGCGGATCCTTCATTTGGGGCCAGGCAAGACACTGTTTCAAATCAAACCAAACCCAAACCAGAACCATGAAAAGTTCAGATGGAAAACATTGTGACTTGGGCTCTGCAGATTATTTTAGAAAATGTTTTAAAGAACTTTTCTGGAAATGCCATAGTCTCTGGCATTTGAATGCTTGGTCCTTGGTTGGTGGCCCTGTTTGCAAGAGATTTGGGGTGTATGGCCTGGGGCACTGGGGATGTGTTGTTAGGAAAGCACTTGAGGGGCAAGCAGGAGGTACTGAGCTGCTCCCAGCACCTGTGTAAATGGCCAGGAGGGTTGCCTTGCCTGTCTCCCCAGCACTCTGCGGAGGTAGACACAGGCAGTTCCAGGACTTTGCTGGCCAGTCACCTTAGCCAAATGACCAAGCTCCAGCTTAGTGAGAGATCTGTCTCCAAAAATAGGTTGCGTGAGTAAGGAAGATATCAGTCTCTGGTCTCTACATGCATGTGCCACACATGAGCATGTATATATATTGTAAGGACCTGGATTCATTCTGGGGGCAGGGCCCAGGTCTGTGAGTGAACTTCCACAGCAGCCAATGGATTCAAAGTTTGGATTCGCACCAGAAAACTCCAATGGCTGCTGCACCTTACTCCTTTGCCCAATCCTGGAGCATCAAGGTGTGTTGCATCTTGATTATGTAAGTTTTTCTTTAAAAACCCCCGCCGGATGGGGCAACGCTCTCTTACCCACTTCTGCTGTGCAGAGCTAGGTGATCGACCAGGCTCTCATTCTCTGTAGGTAGCAATAAAATCTCCACTCATAACAACGTGTCCAGCCTCCCTGGTGGAAATTCTTACACGCGGGCATAACAATATCACATACAGAAATTAATACGTACTGTTAAAGATTGTTAATATCTTTTTAGAAGCTATGAACAGACATTGTAATCACTATTGGAGTGGAAATTGACTTGACACGACTTTTGTTTGTGTGTGTGTGGTGGTTTAGACCCTATCTGGTAAATTTGTATACCCAATAAAAAAAAGAATTAGATGAACAAGGATATTCTTCATATGCTAACATGTTAGCATGATGAACAATTGTTTTCATAAACATACATTAGTATGTTGGTGAAAAACCTAACAACAGCTCACTTCTTTTGCATCTTCACCAAGGCATTTGCTTGACAACGAATGCCAGGCATTGTTGTAAGAATTTGCATGTTCTATTTAATCCTGAGAACAATGCTTTGATACATACAGGCACTTGCCTTACCCCACACTTAGAAATGAGGAAGGCATTGGGAAGGGCTATAGTGAAGATGGTTGGATATGAGGGGAGTGGGCGGGAGCTGGAGAACCTTAAGTAGTAATGGTTAAAAAAAAAAAGCATATACTATTATACCTGGCTATTATATTATTTTCTTTTTAAATGAACGTTTAAAAAGTTATTAAAGACAGTTGGCATATAGATTGTAAATATTTTGACTTATAATGCTGATGACTATATTTTTGTAGTGTTGTCATAAATGGCTCCTTTGAAACTGGTAACTAGGTTAGGGTGAGAAAAGCCAATGGCTGGAACAGTTACATGCTTATTTCTCCCTGTTCCTCACAGGCTGAACATTCCTTTTCCAAAATGCTTGGAACCAGAAATAGCTTTAAATTTTAGATATTTTTCTTCAGATTATTTATTTGCATATAATTTGGAGATGAGCCTCAACTTCAGGTCATACTTACCTGAAGTTAATTGCGTGCTATATTTATAGAACACCTGAGTTTTGACTGCATCCTGTCAGAGAGGGAGGGTGTGGAATTTGCCATTGTGGCTTTGTGCTGGCACTCAAAGGCATTGGATTGAAGGGCTTTTTGGATTAGATGCTCTTACCAGTGTAGAAGCTACATCAGTAAAGCACTTGAGGGAAGAAAGTAAATTAAATTAAGGTAGTGTAAAAGAGCATTACAGACTCATGGGGGTGGGGGTAGGAGGAAGGGGCTGATCTTTGTTTTGCTTTTTGAAACAGAATTTCTCTGTATAACCCTGGCTGTTGCAAGAATCCTATTTAGTTTTTTTTTTTTTAAACTTTATTTATTTATGTATTTGCCTTGGTGTTTGCCTGGAACTGGAACTACAGACAGTTGTTAGCTGCCATGTGGGTGCTGGGAATCGAACCCAGGTCCTCTGGAAGAGCAGATGGTGCTCTTAACCGCTGAGCCATCTCTCTAGCCCCCCTATTTAGTTTTATAATAAAAACCCGGAGCCAGATATGGGGGTAAAGCTGAAGGACCAGAGAGACAGAGGAACAAGCCACTAGAGAAACTTCTTACCTTTACTGAATCCTCAGGCAGAAAGGAGAAAAGCCTGTCTTCAGGAATCCTCAAACTGAATGAATGCCTCTGAGTCCTCGGCCAAAAGGGAAGGGAAGAAAGGGCCAAACCGCTGCTTTCCCCTGCCTTGTATTCCTTTCTCTGCCCTATCTAGTGCTGGGATTAAAGGTGTGTGCCACCACTGCCTGGCTCTGTTTCTCTTTTGGACTGGATTAATCTTTGTGTAATTCAGGTTGGCCTCGAACTCTCAGAGATCTGAAAGGATCTCTGCATCCTAAGTGCTAAGATTAAAGATGTGTTCCACTACTGCCTGACCTTTATAGCTAACTCTGTCTTCTGATCTTCAGGCAAGATTACAAACAGTATATCACTACACCTGGCCGTCCTGGCTGTCCTGGAACTCCCTCTGTAGACTAGGTTGGCCTCCAACTCAGAGATCTGCTTGCTTCTGTCTCCCAAGTGTTGACATTAAAGGCATGCACCCCCACCGCCCAGCTTCAGGAGGAATTTCTTGTTGCACCCATGAGGTTGTAATTGCTGCAGTAGTAATGCAGACTCTGCAGTCACTCTGATTGTACTGTTCTTGCTCTAGTTGTGTATAAAATCATCTTAATTATTTCTTGTATTGAATAGATAGAAATAGGTAAGTCTGTCACATGTTCAAGTTCTTTCGTGATCTGTTTTTGAAATTGAGTCTCAAAATGTAGTCCAGGCTGGCTTTGAACTTGTGTATTCTTCTTGCTCCACCCTCTCAAGTGCTATGATTATAGGCATAACTTTCCATGCACAGCAGTCCCTGCATTTTAGTATTTATGTAGTATAGTCCTAGAAAATCAGTTTGTAGAAGTGTGAGCAAAGTCTCAGTAAAACCACTAAACTAGACAGCTCTATGAGTAGGAAGGTTTATTGTAAATATGAAATTGTTGCATGGCTCTCTCAGGTGATAGAGAATAGCCAGAGATATTTGAGGAGTCCATATCTTTCAGGGACAGAGAGACTAGCCAAAAAATTGGGGAACACCTTGCCAATTATAAAGAGAGCAGATAGCTTCAGAGCAGAGAGAGCTGTAAGCTGCAGCAGTCTGTGTGTGTGTGTGTGTGTGTGTGTGTGTGTGTGTGTGTGTGTGTGTGTGTGTGAGAGAGAGAGAGAGAGAGGGGGGGAGGGAGAGAGGGAGGGAGAGAGAGAGAGAGAGTGAGTGTTTGGGAAGACTAGCATGAACAATTGGGCACATAATTTCCAGTTGCAAAACATCTACTATGTCTTATTTGATCAAAGTTCACTCTTCATCAAAGCTGGGTTACAGGCTGCAGCTCCATGGTGTCAGGTCGTAGGATCTGTGATTATAGTTTGTTTATTTTTAATTAAGAAAATGTTTTTAAGACAGGGTTTCTCTACACAGTCCTGGCTGTCCTGGAACTCAAACTGTAAATCATGCTGGCCTTGAACTCTGAGATTTGCTTGTCCCTACCTTCCAAGTGCTGAGATTAAAGGTGTGTGTCACCATGCCTGACCCCTGCTTGTTTTTAATTTAGGTTTTTTGAGAGTTTGAACTTGAGTATGTTATATTTACATAATTTATTTCCACTCCCTCCCCCTTCCAGTGCCTCTTCCCTTTTCCTTCTGTATTCTCAACCTCTTCTGTATTTATTGTTTTACCCACCCACTGCACATATACAGAATATTATTTGTGTGTACATGTGTTCAGGACTGACCACTTAGAATTGTATAACTTGTTGGGGGCTCATCTTTGGAGAGAGATAATTCTCTCTGGATCAGCACCCTGGAGTTCTGGATTTTCTATGTCTTTACCAACCCTTGGCATATTCCATTATTTTGTTGCTTTGTTGTTGGTATACTGTCTCAGTAGTTTCGAAGTGGTACCTTGTTGTGGGTTTGATTTGCACCCTCCCAAGCCTGGTGGTGTAAAGCATCTTTTTATTCACTTACTGGCAGCATTTATATGTTATATTAGCTGACTTTTATTGCTCTGGCAATTTCCTGGATAACCAGCTTACAAAAGGCTTCCTTTAGCTCTTGGTTCTAAAGGTTCTAGTCCACAACTAAATAGGTCACTGAGAACTCAATGGAAGGGCTGGGTGATGATGGTGGTGAGTGTATGGAGGAGTAAATCTGTCCCTCTATGACTGGGAAGCAAGAGCAGGGAGGAAGCAGGGACTCAGTTCCCTCTAGTTAACATTCCTTGTGCCCTAGACTCACCTGCCTGCTCACAGCACGGCCCTGTGAGCCAAGCCTACAATGGCCTTTGAGGTCCATCTCTGACATGTGTTCTTTAATCCTTAGTCCATCTTTGAATAGCATTTTTGTTACTGAATTTCAATGGTTCTGTTATGTTCTATTTGCTAGATCCTTATCTGCTGTGTGTTTTGTAAGTATTTCTCTCAATCTGTACATTGTCTTTTATATATAATATTCTCTAATGTACAAAAGGTCTTAATTATAATGAAGTTAACTTATCTACTTTTTTCCCTGTTGTAGCTCATGCCTTTCTTTATATAACATCTGTGAATCCACTGCCAAATCCAAGAATAAAGAGATTTTTTTCCTTTGCCTTTAAATAAGTTGTTTTCGTACGTAATGTCTACATACAACATGTATGCAGTGCCCATAAAGGCCAGAAGAGGGTACTCTATCCCCTGGACTGGACTTAGGGGAGGATGTGGATGCTGGGAATTGAACCTGGGTCCTAGAAGAGCAGCCAGTGCTCCTAGCTGCTAAGCATCTCTAGCATCATATTCCTGTGTTTTGTATAAGTGATGATTTAACTCATTCAAGTTCTTGAATTTAGTTAATTGTTGTATAGTGTAAAATAGGGATACAAAATCATTCTTTTTATTTTAATTTATTATTGTTATTATTATGTGATTTTTTTTTTTTTTGAGACAAGATTTTCTGTGTAGCCTTGGCTATTCTGGAGCTCACTCTCTTTGTAAACCAGAATAGTTTCAGCTCACAGAGATCCATCCACTTGACTCTGTCTCCTGTGTGCTGGGATTAAAGGCATATACCACCACATCCAGATTTTATTTTAATTTTTATAACTGCCCTAAGAGCCAACATGTGTGACTCATGTGAGATATTGTTAGATGTTAGGTTGGAGCAGGTACTGAACCTTTTTCTTAGTAGCCACACTGGTATTTCCTAATCTTGATGGATGCAGAGTCTCAGGTTATGTGGGTACTCTGATGTCACCATTTTGAAATCACTGGAGCAGTTGAGTTTTTTTGAGTGACAAGGAGTTAGATAGACTTCCTGGCAGGCAGATAGACGGGGCCAGGGCCTGTGACGAGATGATACAGGTGACAAATTTTCAACATTACCAGCTTTTTCCTTACCCTCCTGACTTATGACCAAAGGCCTTGTAGGCTTTTTTCTCCTACCGGTAGTCCCACTGCTGATGGACTGGCTCAAGGCCTGATCAGGACATGTCATTCAACAGCTGTGGGCCAACCAGCCATCTTAGCTTTCTTCAAACTGGTCAACCCTGAATTAAGGGAAGAAAATTCCCCAGACTTAAAAAAACCAGCCCTCAAGAAGAAACTGGCTTTTTAAGTGTTCCCTCAGCCTCTCAGAGACCCTTTTCTCTGTGTGTGCTGCACACACGTGTTCCCTGAGCCCCAGGAAAGCCTTTTTGGACTACTGGTTTGTCTGGCTCTGTTTGCAGTGTTTGAGACTCCCTGATGCCATCTGGCTGAAGAGTTCTCCTGCTTTTTAATTCTTTAATGGGCAGTAAAAAACAAACCAAAAGGAAACCTGATCCCGAAACCCAGACAGACAGTATCACTTCTGCCCTAGGCTCTGAAGGGGAAGAGCAGGACAGACAGTCCTATCCAGAGAACGTCACAGATCTGCCGTGGTTTATAAAATACATGAAATACAGGTCCCAATTACAAAATTTTAAAATCTTTCACATTTAAGGGAAGTTTGAAAGCAACATTTTATGCCAGCTGTACTTAAATTTACTTTTTGCATTAGTTATGAGGAAAATTTGTAAATGGAAATGATGTGGGAATGTCTTTCTGTATGCTGTGAATATCATTCTTTAAACAAAGGGATTGTTTTGGTCTATGACAAACATCTTAGAAGTAGGCGGAGAAATCGGAACATAGATAGGGTAAGGAGAGTGGAGTCAGAGAGACACCATCCTACCCAAGAATCAACATGTAACAGTAACACAGGTGATCCACGGGCCACATGGCAGGACAGATTAATGGAGATGGGTTGAATTGAGAAGAAAGACCTAAACTAGCAATATGCCTGAGCCTTAGGTCAAACAGGATGAAATTAATATAAGTGTCTGTGTATTTCTTTGGGATTTTGGGATTGCTGGTCCAGATAAGCAGTGGTGGGTGGGCAGGTCTGAACCAGAAACCTCCTTCTCCATGTAAATGTTGGTGGGACTTCTATTTTCCATGAAAATGTGGGTTTAGAAAGAAGGGAGTCATACTACAGAGCATCAGTAGGGGTCAGTCATGACCTGTTTAACAGTGTGGTTTCCTAGGCTGTTGGAGCTTTATTCAGAAGAGAAATATTTATTTATACACAAGGCAGTATTCTCACAAACTAGAGTCTTCTCAAAGTTAGTGTATCTGTTTTTAAGCATAAACGCAATGTGCTTAGCTTGTTAATAAATTCATGCTGATGCCTGTCAGTAGCAGAAGTATGGTCCTAGTGCTTTGTGTGTAGCTCTACCTCAGAAAGCAAAGCAGACTAGCCTATCATGGAATGCTTGCTGATAAAGCCAAGTCAGCATCTAAAAATAATTGAGGGTCATGCAAGCTAACCAGAAACAATATTGATACTCCAGCAGGTGAAACCAGATGAGGCTCTGATGGCCAGCGTTTCCTCTCTGCCCAGTCTTTGCTTTAATGGGAACATTGACGATTAAACCCTGTGCCCTACAGTTCTCTAGTTTGCTAGATATGCCCATAAATGGAAATGTGTGTTGTTACTAGGAAAGATACCCATACTAAATGACTATTCCAGAGATTTTGATACATTCACTTGTGATGTCTGAGGAAGTAGTTTGGTACATCTTATGTACCAGTATACATTCAAAGCTTGAGAATTCAAAGCTTGTACCACTTAAATGTTAGTGATTCTGTCAACAGCGAGTACTGGGATATGTCAGTCATTCATGATACCCATGTTCAGTGTTGTTGCTTAGGAGAAGAGGTCACAGCTGTCTGTGTCTAAGCAGTTGGGATGTGTCTGCCTTCTCCTGCTCTCCCCCTACTTCTTTCTTTCTTTCTCTCTTTCTTTCTTTCTTTTGGCTCTTTAAGACAAGACTCTATGTAACAGTCCTGACTGTCCTGGAACTTGCTTTGTAGACCAGGCTGGCTTCAAACTAACAGAGATTTGCCTGCCTCTGCCTCCTGAGTGCTGGGAGTATACCACCACCACTAGTAATGTTATATTCTTATCTAAAGTAAGTCAGTGAGTGTCCGTTATGTTTAGTTTTTTTTTTTTTAAGCTATTCCTTAGGAAAGCTCATGCATTAGTTACTTTTTTAATCGTTGTGGCCTGTCTTCCCCATCCCATAGGCTAGGCCTTCCACCCTGAGGCTCCAACATCTGCCCAAAACAGCACTATTACCTGGAACCAAATGTTTGGACATGAGTCTGTGGCACTGTTTTACATTCAGACCATAACAGTTCTTGCCATTTTGTGCAAGTATATTTTTATACTTGATTTTTATTTAAATTTAAATCTACACGTGTTTGGGAGTGTGTGCACATGTGAGTGCAGGTGTCTGAAGAGTCTAGAAGAGGACATCAGATCCTTGGAGCTGGGGCAATAGATGTAAGAGCCAAATATGTTCTGCTGCTGTGAAACCAGATCAGAGCACTTGTTCCCAGTGTTAGTCTGTCAGGATGGAGCAAGGTGTGGCAGCTGGAGGAGCAGCAGCCGAGGCCTCACATCTTCAACTGCAAGAAGGAATCAGAGCCATGTAGGAATGCCTTGTGGCTTATGAAACCCAGGGACACACCTCCTCCAGCAGTGCCACACCTCCTAAACCTACCCAATCAGAGGTACTAACTGGAGAGATATGTATTCAAACCATTACACATCCTAATCTCTGGCCATCCCCAAGCATAGCTGTTTACAGAACCCAGGGTGTCTTTTAGCAGTGCCAGAAAGGCATTACAGAACAATAGGTCCCTTTCTAAACACCCCTCCCCTTTGTATATACTGCTTCCTGTGTCCAGAAGCTGAACCAGAGCTACCCTCCTTTCTAGCTCATGCCAGTCGGTTACATTTGTCTTTCACATGTCAGATATGTTTTCATTTTTGCTTTCTAAAAGCTATTCCTAGTTTTGTAGTTGAAACCTAGCTTATCTTTTGGTGTTTGGGGATGTAGAATTAAAAGAAACATATCCTGTGCACTCCTTCAATTTTCATAGTGTACATTTTTATCAATTGTAAATATGAACCTTGGCTGTGATTTTACATACAGTTATTTATATGAACACCCCAGGGGTGGGAACTGTCTGCCTCTTTTGACCTGTGAATGAAATTGTAGACGTTTCTCCTTAGAAAAGCATATTTCATCTATCTGCCACACTTTCTAGAGGCCACCCTCAGGTCTAGAATGTTGAATCACAGTCCTCATCTCTGTTATCTTCCACCTTCTTAGGTCTCATTCTTTTTTTTTAATGTTTATTTTTATTTTATGTGAATTAGTGTTTTGCCTGCAGTTATAGCTGTGTAAGGGTATCAGATCTTGGAATTACAGACAATTGTTAGCTGCCATGTGGATGGTGGGAATCGAACTCAGGTCCTCTGAAAGAATAGTCAGTGCTCTTAATGGCTGAGCCATCTCTCCAGCTCTTAGTTCTCATTCTTTACCAGCAGAACTGGGGGGAAGGGACTTGAGGGCTCTGTGATGCCGTGTGTAACAATGCAGCACCAAGAAGTTCATTTGCTCACACTCTGGACTCAAGCAGGGTATGGTCATCAGGGTGTGGGGTCCCCTTTGGGGGACTGTAGAGAGTAGTCTTCCATACCTTTTTCCCTGTGCAGGCTGTAGGCAGTCCTTGACATTCTTCTCCAGAGCTGCCTCTCTACTCCCCCAGTTCCCTCATCCACAGCCGTTTTCCTTCTGTCTGTCCTGAGGAGTGTCATTCTTTGGAACCATGGAACTCTGGCTCTGGGGTTCTGGTTTCTCTAAGGCATTCTTTCTCAACCTGTGGGTTGCAATTGTTTCATAGGGGCTACCTCAGACCATCAGACAACACAGATACTTATGCTATGATTTATACTTAAATGAGGTAGCAACAAAAATAATTTTATGGTTGCGGTCATTACAACATGAACTGTATGAAAGGGTCACTTTAATACACTGCTCTAAGGGATGCTGATTTTAATTGTTTGAATTTAAGTGTCTTGTGATTGGTGTAAGTATAAATCCTAAACATGCTGAGTTATTTCTTTCTCATTCTCAAAATTCATATTCCAAGAAGATAATCTATTGTGTTTAAGGTAATTGAAAATATTAATGCTTTTTTCAAAGATAAAATTTAATTCTGAGTTTTTAATTTTCAGCCAGAAAACCTTGCTCAGAAGCTTCCAAACCTTGTGGAACTGTGAGTCTATTTATTCAATTTTTAAATCAAACAAAACAATCAAACAAACAAACAAACAAAAAAGCAAGAATGGGAATTTTAAGCTGTTTGAAATGTGTTGCTTTTGGGTGTGGTTGTTATGTTGTTGCTATAGGTAGACCAGAGGCTTTGCTAACTAACGCCCTAGGGTGTGTTAGAACCTTTAAGGTGTTAAAATACCTCAGCTCAAGCAGGCAATGAAGATGCTCTTTTTGGGAAGGCTGTGCAACCTGGAGAATCTCTACTGTTGTTCCTGTGTCAAACTGGAGATAAACTCTCTAAGGGCCTGGAGGAACAGCAGTGGAAATCTCTCCTCACTTCCTCCATGTCTCAGTAGTTTCAGTTGTTTTGAAAATTACCTACATAATACTACAAAATTCACCTTTTTGTTTTTGTTTTCTTGAGGTGCTGTGCGCTTTCTGTATGGTTCTCTGTATGCATGACTGGACATTGCTTCCCGGCTGAGACACATCCCAATACCCATGCTTTTGTTACTTATTTTTAATGTTTTGTGTTGTGTGTATGTGTATGCATGAACACTTAGAGAGACCAGAATAAGTTTATTAATGTCACTTCTCTCAATTTCTGCCTTACTCTTGAGATAGGGCCTCTCACTGAGTGTCTTTTAGGCTCTGCCAGCTTTTGATCTCAGGATCTTCCTGTCTTTGTCCTCCAGTTGCTAGGGTTACAGATACATGGAGCTCTCTCTGGTCCCTAAGCTTGCAGAGCAAGCACTTCTGTCACCAAGACATCGCCCCAGCTTCACTTTGGCCAATTTTTTTTCCTCTTAATGTGTGGTGGTTTGAGAAAGAACGGCTCCCACAGGCTCATGTATTTGCATGCTTAGTCATCAAGGAGCGACACTGTTTGAGAGGATTAGAAGGATTAGGAGGTTTGGCCTTATTGGAGGAAGTAAACTTTGAGGTTTCAAAAGACCATGCGAGGCTCATGCTTTGTTTCTCTGCTTGCTGAACAGAATGTAGCTCTCAGCTCCTTCCCTATGCTCTCCGCCATGGTGATAATGGACTAAACCTCTGAAACTATAAGCATGCCCCCAAGTCAGTGTCCTTTATAGGACTTGCCTTGGTCATGATATTTCTTCACAGCAGTAGAAAAGTGATTAAGACATAATGAATCATGTATTTGTGTTTAATTTGCCACTATGGAAAGTGAATATTTAGATAGCATGTATTTCTCTATACTAAGGTCATTGTATGGAAAAGGCTGGGTCTGATTTCGATATAGGAATGTTTCCTTGCTGTTCCAGGTGTTATTTGGGCTGAGTATTTATTGGGGAGATGAAGGAAAAGCTAACCTCCTACATCTGTCTCTACCTGAGTCTCTGTTGTTTATCCCATTCTTTTCTTTTTTTCCTAAAATTTTTCAAACCAACAAAAAAGATGAGAATATAGTTCAGCGACCACCTACAGCCCATCACCAGATGTACCCCACTCAACACTGCCACCTTATTTTTTTCTCTCCTTTCTTGTGCATGTGGGGTCTGCTCTCTGAGCAACATGAAAGTAGTGCAGGTGCCACCACTTCACCAGAAGCCAGTGGCCTGCCGGTGTGGTGCAGTCTGATTGCCCTCCTGCTGAGTGGGTCTCTAGTTCAATTAGAGAGCTGTTGACTACCACCAAGGTTGTAGTTTTTAGATATCTATCCACAATAAAAATAGCTTTACATTCTCTTTTTTTTTAATGACATTTTTGTTTGTTTATTCATTCATTTATCTGTTTTTCCTAATTAAGTGCCCTAGCTTAATCAGCACAGAATGTTGAAAAGAAGTGATAAGCATGTGAATGTATTGTTGTACCTCCGGTCTTCTCCATCAACTATGTTAACTGTAGGCATCTCTTGGTGTTCTGTGACTGGGGAAGCTCTCTTGTTGTCTGTAAGTTTTTTTTTCTTTTTAACTTCAATGAGTCTCTTTTTCCTTCCTGTTTTGTCTTTTATTCTATTAATATTGTACATTATATTGATCCATTTGTGTACTTTGAACCAATGACTACTATTTGGTCATAGAATGTAATTATGTTTATATGTTGTTGAGTTTGGTTAGATACTAGAATTTTGCAGCTCTTTTTAAAAGAGATATTTCCCTGTAGTCTTGTGATTTATTTGTTTGTACTTGATATCCTACTATTATTGACTTCAGAATGAGTTATCAAGTTTTCCTGACCTTTCATTTTTCTTTACCTTTCCTCTTTCTTCATAAAAAATATTTGATTAAGTTTGGTAATGGTCCCTGGCTAATTGTGAGCTGACCACTAATTACAGTTTCTGTAGACTTACTGTGTGCAGATTTGACCATGAGCTGTTAATGACCAGCTTGTGATTAAACACACTTACTATAATTGCTTAACCATCTGATCCCATAGTCTTTGTGAGTATCCATGTGGGTGCTGTAACATGCATTGGCCTCTTTATTGTCAGCCATGTGACTCTGCTCCAGCCTTCACTTCCTTTGCCTATGGAGCGCTTCAGCTCAGCAGATATGAGAGCCCAAGGCCTTCCTAGTTCTTCAGTTGCTCATTCTCACAGCTGTAGACTCATCTACATCCCACTAGGTTGCCAAATCCCTCATGGACACTGCCTACTAGCTTTTCCTTTGAGTTTTCTGGTTTGTGTATTGTTTGTTGTAGCTATTTTCTACTGTCCTGGGAAGCTGTCAAATTAAACAGCTGCCTGATGTTTGTTTTAGTTCAGACTAGGGAGAAAGTGTGTGTGTGTGTGTGTGTGTGTGTGTGTGTGTGTGTGTGTGTGTTAGAAATTTTGTACTTAACTTTGCTAATAAGATCAATGTATCTGTCTTACTACTAGTGTGCATATAAATAACAACAGCTTTGCCAGTGAAGTCTTCAGGCAGCTTTGAGACCAAGTGAATGGTAATTCTTTGGGGGCTTGGAAAGCCTTCTCACCCACTTTTTCCCCAGGCTACTGCTTTTCAGTTTGGTTATGAACTCTTGGCTTTTCTTAATTCTGCTGACCTAAGCTAAGGTATGGGGTTAACATCATGAAAAGGAGCTCACAGGCCACTGTCTGACATTTGCATGCCTTTGTGTGTAAGGTATATTTTTCTCCTCTTGATCTAATTTGAAAGTTCCCTTTAAAAATTTTTTAAAAAAATATTTATTTATTGTGTATACAGTATACAGAAGAGGGCACCAGATCTCATTATGGATGATTGTGAGCCACCATGTGGTTGCTAGGAACTGAACTCAGTACCTCTGGAAGAACAGTTAGTGCTCTTAACCTCTGAGCCCTCTCTCACCCCCCCTTTAGATTTTTTAAATTAATTTCTTTTTGGGGAGGTGCACTGGGGATGGATGGCACAGGACTCAGTGTGTTGGGTGAGTAAGCAGCCTTCCCTAGGGCTGCCCCTCCCAGCCCCAGGAGCTTCTAGCCCTTTACTCTACTCTGGGAGTTTGATCTTGATACTGGGGGTTTCTTGAGTGTACTGAGCTTCTAGTAATTATTTTCTTCACCCTTGGATAATCCTTGACATTATTGCATCAGATGTTTTTAATCCCTCCACTGTCTTTGGCCTCTGCTCTTGAGAGTTTTGTGTTCATTGGACTGTTTAATAAATCCATAATCAGCATAACTGCTCTTTTTCAGCGTCTTTCTGCATTACGCTTCGGTTTTGATAAATTGTATTTTTTTGTCTTTGAGGTCCATTAGTATGTTAACTCCATCCAGTGATTTTAGGTATTTTCATATGAACTTTATAAATTTTTCATAGGCTACATTTTATTGTCTTTTGGGTTTTGCTGTTTCCTGGCAAATTTGTTTGGTTCTTGTATGGCTTTCTGAGAATAGGAGTAATCTCATATCTAAGGGTAGATTAGCTGTCTTTACAGACACCTGGGCTGTCTAGGATATTCTTTGAACGCCCTGGGTTAGTGCATGGTTTGGCCGTGTGCTTGAATGTATGCCTGAGTCCAGAGAGCTTTGTGGGCCAATCAGCTGATAGCTTTTCCTGCCTTTGCTCAGTTTCTCTATGCATGAGCCTTTCAGAATATAGAAAAGAATCAAGAGAGCTTTAAGGTTTGGGAGCTGCTTTCTTGGTGGGTGTTATGGAGTGTGGTGAGGTGTCTCCCAATGCCTCCTGAACCTTTCTCTTGGCTCCATAATCAAGAAATTCTCTTTCTGTGCTATAGTCCTGAATTTCCCTGTAGACAGACAGTTAGGTGATGATATGGTTTGCCTTGCTATTTGTATTCTTAGGAATCGTAGTCTTAGTCACCTGTTGTCACTGTCTGAAAATAGCTGTGTCGTAGCTCCCATCTGTTTTTCCATTGTTTCTAGCAGTCAGGTCAGTCTGGCGCTTGTTACCCCATCATGTCTAGAAGTGGAAGTCTTGGCCTTCAATTAAAAGAACTATTCATCATAGAAAACATTCATAGCAAAGAAATTGTAAAGATAGCACAAAGTATGCTGGTACCCGCTCACAGTTCCCTTGTGGTTAACGTCATGAGTTCCATGGACATTTGTCAGTGCTAGGAAACTGACATACTGAATAAAACGAAGACAAAGTGACCAAGTCATTTGCCAAAGCAACTCTGCTCTTCACCTCAGTGCTATTGGTTACTAGCATTGCATTTGACTTCCTGTAGCACTTCAGCAAGACATGATGAATACTAGCTACTTTGAAACATAAAGAATTGAAATGAAAAAGAATAATAAAATTGAAGACCCTGAGCCTGTGATTACAAAAGCCCTCCAGCTACACAGGGCAAGCACATTCACTGACCTCTGGCCATGTCCCAACAAGCACCTCCCTAAGATCTCCACATCATCAGTTCCTCTAATCCCCCAGACAGATGCTGACATGCTCTCTTTTGTGTATATAAATTAAGAGACTGAGGCTGTTGGTAATGTTCTTGTGGTCACGTGACTATGAAGATGCAGTAAAGATAGTACAGTATTCTGGTATACCTCTCACCCAGTTATCATAGAGGGGCTTGCTGCCAGCACTCTGTGGACTAGTGATTGATTGTATCCTAGAATTGTTTGTGGAATTCAGATTATGTTGTACTTAATGCTTGATGGATGGTCTTTTGAAGACTCTGAAGACTCCAGTGTGTAGTAAGGATCAGAAACACTAATGCTTTGTAGCATCTTTAATATAGACATATTTAGTGTGCTAAGGTGTGTTTTACATTTCAAACATAATAGTGGGTAGTATAGTATATATTTTGACTTGGATATTTTCATAGGTAGAACTCCAGGCAAATATTTTATTGAAACAGTTTTTAAAGCCTAACTCTGCCTCTATTTTTATGTGATGGCATTTGGTTTTTCTGTACAACAAATGCATATTTACATACTTTAGTGTGTGCGCCTGAACATTTATTTACAGTCTTTTGGCACAAAGAACCTTAATAAAGAATGCTTCCAAAGTATTGGTTTAAAATGGGTAATCAATTCTATACACAAGCAAAGAATGAATCTCTTCTAGTGTGTGCACTTGGCTAAATTGTGTCCATGGTTATCAGACAAGGGCTTGCTGCCTGACAGAGAAGTTAATAGTACAGCGTGGGCCTTGTTGCTTGACCAGTTGGCAAGAAGGCCAGGAGCTCTAGCCTCAGGTCCCGCCATTTCCAGCTAGTGGGTAATACTGGGGACATGGAAGAGATGATGCTTGTTGGTCAGATGGTTGTCAGACGTGCTTGTTTCTCGGCCTTGGTTGTGGGGTCTATTATGTTCTGAAGCTGGGAGTTTGAGCATGTGATATTGATTAGAATACTTGGCTGCTTCTCTTCATAACGATTTTTGAAAAGATGGTTTCAAATCTTCAGAACCATTAGTGACGAGCCTTTGGGTATTTCTGGAGGGAAAAAAACCCTCGCATCTGATTGTGTCTAGGCTTAGTTGATTTCAAAACCTACAGATTAACATCTCTTACAACACTGGTTTAATTTGGCATAGAAAAAGCTTCACAAAATTACTTTCTGTTTTTGTTACTCTGCTCACTGACATTTACTAAAAAATTTTTAAAATGCAGAAGAAAATTTCTAAGTCATATTTTAAAATACTTTTGGAGATCTAATTAGTTTGAAAATAAAATATTCTTAAATCTAGTTTTCTTACCTCAAAATCAGTAATAAAATATATTTTCTCCTATTACTGCTGTATGATCTCTGGTAGTCAAGACATTTGTCTCTACCTATTGTGTTTCCAAAGGTACCTGGAGTCTCCACCAGAGTGTGCCAAAGACACTTCAGTAGGAAAGTGTGGATGACTCAGACTTGCCTGGGCTTGCAGGTCTTTTTAAAGAAGTTCTATTTGCTGAGAAGTAAAATTTCTGGGCCTTGGCATCTGAGTTGTCTACACACGTGTTAGTGAACATTTAATCCCTATTCTTGGGTTACAGTAAGCATGTCAACAGAGATATCTGTAAGGGTTTTGTTTTTTCCTCTTTGAGTGAGAAAGTATGTATGTGCCCATGTGTTTGCCTGGTGCCTGTTGAAAAGAAGTAGTTTGATTTCTGGAACTGGAATTACAGATATTTATGAGCCATCAAGTAGGTTCTGGGAATCGAACCCAGGTCTCCTGTAAGAGTAATATGTGGCTCTTCTTTTTTAATTATTTATTTTTCTTTTATGTACATTGGTGTTTTGCCATGGGTGTTAGATCCCCTGGAACTAGAGATACAGACAGTTGTAAGCTACCATGTGCTTGCTGGGAATTGGACCCTGGTCCTCTGGAAGAGCAGCCAGGGTTTTTAACCTCTGAGCCATCTTCTAGTCCCCAACATGTGGCTCTTAATGGCTGAGCTAGTTAGCTAAGTTATGCTTTAGAAACTAAAACTGCTATCTCTTTTTACTCACTAGATATTGATATTGTTTTTTTAAAAACACAATAGATGTTTTTATGAAAGCCTAATTAAATGTACTAGAAAAATTAGTAAATTTTTAATGAGGCTGGAAAATACTTTATGATTTTTTTTATATTAATGATTCTAAAATGACTAAGTTGGGAGATAGATTTACTATTTGTGATTTAACATAAGCTATTAACTCTCAAAGTATTGTTACATATAGGTATATTTGGGGTTGACATTATGGTATTAAAGGAGGTTTCATCTTATATGTGATAAATTTTCAAACAGAGCTTCTATTAACTGATTATCTGGCAAATGCTGAATAATAACAACTACTTCCTCTCCCCTCCTGTCACAGGTATCTTCACTCAAATAACATAGTTGTGGTTCCGGAAGGTAAGCATACTTTCTAGTTTTTAGTTTGAAATATAAGTATCATATTTTGCTTTATGAATGAATGATCTTTGTAAACCTATTATGGTTGATATGTGAGAAAACTGTAATCTAAAGAACTTTTTAATTTGTTTGTTTTAAAATGTAAGTCCATTTGAGAATTATGACAGTAAATGGCCAGATAAATTACTAAATAAACTGCTGTTGGGAAACAGTGAAATAAGTACTAAAAATGCCACAAACTAAGAATTTAGTTACATATAAAATCATAAATTCTTTTAAGGTGTTTTTTGTTTGTGTGTGTCTGTGGGAGCGCATGGGAGAGGACAACCTTTGACTTGTTCCTCAGATGCTTTATATATATATTATTATTACTTATTATTATTATTATTATTTTGAGGGATACCTCTCACTGGCCAGGAACTCACCAAGTAGTCAGGCCTAGATGGCCAGTGAGTGAGCCCCAGGACCGCCCATCTCTGCATCTCTCACTCTGGGGTTACAAGCATGTGCTGCTAGGTTTAGCATTTTAGAACTTGGGTTCAGGGAATTAAGCTCAGGTTTCCTTGCTTGTAAGACAAGCATTGATTAACTGAGCCACTGCCCAGGCTTTGCTCTTAATTACTTCATCTGAGAACAAGCACCCATAGCCTGGCTGGCTTAAGACTGCACCCTCCTGCCTTGTTCTCCCTGGGTCAGTGGCTACTGGTGTTTACCCTCACAACTGGGTTCATCTCTGAATGATTTAATCTAGTTACACATTTCCCCCATTGTTTTAACACTTTTATATGTTCTTTTATTAAGTTAGATTTTATCTCAATGTGGAAATATTTGTCATGTTCATAACTTTGTGTTCGCTGTTTTGTCAGTCAAAGATGGGAGAGTGAAGATCAAAGCCTTTTATCTGGGACCACTTGTACCACACTCACTCTGCCTTCCTTTTTTTTCTCTTGGAAGCCATTGGGTCCCTTGTAAAACTCCAGTGTCTGGATCTTAGTGATAATGCCTTAGAGATTGTTTGCCCGGAAATTGGTCGTCTGAGAGCTTTACGTCATCTTCGATTAGCTAACAACCAACTACAGTTCCTGCCTCCAGGTAATCTCTGTTTGTATAGTTTCTTGTGTGTCACAAGTTTGTTTTTATCAGTATGCACTGGCAGTGGGATGTATAAGTGTACCTGCAAGTATTCTTTATTTCAAGATAAAACAAAGGAATGTAGGTAAAACCTGCCCAGACGTTCTTCTGGTGTGAATCTAAGAAGGTATTGTTTGTGCCTTTGGGCCATTGTGGGAGGGAGTGCATTATGATCAGTGTTCCCTCCAGGCTCTGCCAGAAAAGATGCTTGTATGACAGTGAACTCAGATGCTTATAATGTTTTTTTGTAAAAATAGTATTAAGAAGTTAAGTAAACATAACCTCATATAACAAGTCTCACCACTTCCAACTATATTCAGTGCAAAAACTGTCAAGTCAGTGGAAAACACAATTTTCAGGATTTATCATGTATGGTGTTTGATCGTTCTAGCTTTCAAGTTTCTCTTTCTAGATAGCTGGAAAATTATATGCTCTTTTTAAGACTGCCTATGTAGTCTTAAATGTAGCAACAGGGAGAGAAGCTTTCATATTTGACACTAACAGATGCATAGTAAGGGCTGGGAATGTAGCTCAGTTGGTAGAGAGTTTGTCTAGCATGTATAAAGCCCTGGGTTCAATTCCCAGCATTGTATAAAACACGTACAATTATGCAAGAGGATCAGAAGTTCAAGGTTGGCCTCAGCGACATGGTGGATTCAAGGCCAGCCTGAGATACAAGAGACCCTGTCCCCAAAATCAAACCAAAGAATGACATGCACCGATCTAATGCAGTGTTCGCAAACCCTGCTTATAAACATGCATGGCCACAAAACACTTTCATTCCATGTGGGTGTTCTGTTCTTTGTTCTTTCCTGTGCACCACCTTTTGTGGTGGAATGTGGTCATTTCCTTCCAGCGCATTCCCAGAAGTTAGCGCTGTTTGTCTGACACCACTCAGCTGCCTCTTAGTAACCACTGGAAGTGTATATTTTCTGACTGCTTTCACAGAACGTGTTTTTCTGCACTTCTGTTCCACAAGAATGTAGGCATGCATTTGTACTTTTCTCTCCTGGCTTTGTCTGTGTTGTCTGCACTTGGCTCTTCTTGTGTGGAGTGATATTTTGTTCTGTAACAGCTGTGTATTTTCGATAGTGACTTTTAGGAGAGCCTGAGTAGGTTTTGCTTGTTTGTTTTGTTTTGGGACTGGGTTTCACTGTGTAGTCCTAAATGTCCTGGAACTCCGTAGGTCTGCCTGTGTTTGTCTCTTGAGTGCCATCATGCCTGGCCAGGAGGAAGCAGATGCTTTCTTCCTAGACATCACATCCTGTGTCGTGCTGGAAAGGCCCTCCTACTTCCTTGCCTCACTCACATTTACACAGCTCATTGTGAAGTCATTGAAGATATTCAATTTGTTGGGGTCAAGTCTAAACATCTCCAAATGTTTGGCTGTGTTTGGAGACATAGGAAGAAAAGAAGGGGAAGGTCTCTATGGTAGTTCTTCTTTGGTGGCAGTAGACACTAGCTGATATGTGATGGTAGCCCCTTCTACATAGTCAAGCTGTATGTCACTGTTTTTTGTGTAGTATTTCCTCAGAGCTTCCCATTTTACTGTGGTGGTTTGTTTGGTGTGTGTTCGGTGTGTGCTAATACATGTGCGTGCGTGCGTGCGTGCGTGTGTGTGTGTGTGTGTGTGTGTGTGTGTGTGTGTGTGCTTGAAAAAGTAATTTTATAGCCACTAATTGAAATATGAAAAATATTCAGGATGTGCAATTAACACAAGCACGTGCAAAAGCTTGACTGTAAGGATAGTCAGAGCTCTCAGAACTGCTTTTAAGCAGGCACACAGTCTTTGTCTGTCCAGACTGCTATGAAGCCCAGCGTTCTATCAGATTCTGAAACTTACCAATGACTTACATGATAACCAGAGTTCTTGATAAATTCTCATTTTCCTACACGTTCTCTTCCCTCTTCTGTTGGATTGCAGAGCACTGTTGTTTTCTGTATTGCGCCTTTGCCTTCTCCTCATTTGGCTGCTCCCTTTGGGGTGCTTGGCAGAAGTAGGAGCACTGTTTTCCTGGGAAGTTTGGAAGAGACTAATGGGAAAGAGAGAGGGAGAAAGAGAATGGTGAAGAATGAGTGTAGAAGGGGTCAGAATCTTCTGAATTATCACACCACATCATGACTTCTTCTTGGGTGCTAGATGATAGGTAGGTATGTTAGAATAAAAGTAGAGTTCCCAGTAGACGGCTCATCTTGTTCTCCTCCAGTGCTCCCCTCCCTGGCTCTGTTCTGAGTCACACGTACTTTCTACTTCAGCTAGTTCTCGTTGGCTTCTGTGCTCTGCAGCAGCTGCTCCTCACTCCAAGGCTCCAGCTGCTTGTTGCCACTGTTCCATGTTGCCAGGGCCTCAATCCTAGCAAGTGCCTGTGTGATATGCACCATTCTGTTTGTTGCCTCTTTGCCTTTTCTATTATACTCAGTGTTCTTCTAAATGTTATCTTTTTGAATGCAAATTTGATTGCAAATACTTCAGGGTGCAGAGAACACTAGATAAGACAGAATGAAGGTGTGGGAAGGAGTTGCCACAAACTCTTCTGAGGACTAATCTGTGGATGAATGGAATGTGAATAAGGCCATGTAGCATGTTCTTTGTATTTCTTTTGTAAATTAAAGCATTTACCATTTATTACTATGCATATGCATATTTTTATGAGTTAAGTATATTTAAATATTTTATTATGATGTGGCAGACTGATGTGTGGGTGTGTGAGATGTGCCATGGCACAGGTATGGAAGTTGGGATAACCTTTTGGAGCTGGTTCAGTTGTAAACCTTTATGTGTATTTCAGGGTCAGACTGTGGCCATGAGGCTTTTGCAGCAGCCACTCTTGGCTGCCGATCATTTCACTGGCCCTGTTGCTGTATATTAATTATACAGGGCAAATAGACTTTGTTGTGATTTTTTTAATTTTTTTTTTTTTTTTTTTTTTTTTTTTTTTTTTTTTTTTTTTTTTTTTTTTTTTTTTTTTTTTTTTTTTTTTTTTTTTTTTTTTTTTTAGTTATCTGTGGGTTTCCTTGAGACATTTCATTTATAAATCATGATGTTGTTCTTATTGCCTTCTCCTTCCCACTATGCTTAGCTCCTTTCTTGCCTCCAGGTAGTCCCTTCTGTTTTCATATCAGATTTTTTTTTTTAAATTTTTTTTTTGATTTATTTATTTATTATGCATACAGTTTTACAGAAGAGGGCGCCAGACCTCATCATACATGGTTGTGAGCCACCATGTGGATTTGCTGGGAATTGAACTCAGGACCTCTGGAAGAACAGTCAGTGCTCTTAACCTCTGAGCCATCTCTCCAGCCCCCATATCAGATTTTTTAAGATATATTTATTTATTATAGTGTTCTGCCTACACGTATTCCTGCAGGCCAGAAGAAAACACCAGATCTCACTACTGATGATTGTGAGCCATTATGTAATTGCTGGGAATTGAACTCAGGCCAATGCTCTTAACCTCTGAGCCATCTCTCCAGCCCTATGACATGTTTTATTACCCTCTCTTGCCCTAATGTATGTTTCCTGTATATGACTTTTTTCACTGAGAATGGTTTTGAGTGTCATTCATGCTGTTGCACCTATCTGTATTTCATTCTTTTTCATTCCAGAGTAGTAGTGTTCCCTTGGGTAAGCTTTCAGTTCCTCTTGAAGAGCATACAACTTTTTCAGCTGCTTATATTCACATAAGTAAAGCTAATAGAACATAACGGAATATGGCTTTCTGTGAACATACCTTTTTATTTCTCTGGGGTGAAATATCTCAAGATTATCTATTATATATATTATCTCAACTTTATAAGATACTTCCCAGCAGTCTTCAGGAGGCCTAGGCTACTCCCAGTCCTCACCCTTAAGCACTATAAGTCCCTGGCTTTTCCTCCCTGTGTGGTCCAGTGCACTTCTCCTGCTTATTTTCAGCAATGCATTGGGTATAAAAACAGTTGTTTTACTTCATATTTAGTTTGTATTTTTCTCTTGCCTGAGAGTGACAAGTATCTTCTTGTGTGTTTACAGGCTATTCAGAACCTACCTTTGATTTACATGTTGGTGACTGGCTTTTTCCAGTTGCTGAGAAATTTTCTTGATCTGCCTCAGCCTCAGCCCCATGAGAGCTCTTTCTGCTGTCCCTCTGTGACCTACATTTGCTTGTCTGGGTGCTGAAGAGTTCTTGCCTCCCAGAAGTTTATCTTGGCTTTCTTATTATCTCCACTCCCTAGTTTTCTCTAGCTGAAAGCCTGAGTACCTTGGGGAAATTGCATCAGAGAGGGGGGGGGAAGGAGGCAGGGAGGGAAAGAAAGAAGAGCTCATGCATGCACTTTTCTGTCTTTCACAACTGGACTGATTTCTCATTAGCCTTTGTCTGGCACAGATTCCTTTTCCTTTCTTTCTTTCAGTCAGAATAGCAGCCAGGGATTTCTTTTCTTTTTAAATGCGCTTATCATTTATTGAACTAAGCTTAGGATAATTGCTGCCTCAGTTGCCAATGAATTTTAGGAACTGCGGTTATGTGGCCTATCCACATGTGGTTTGGTTATTACAGGATAATGGTGATCTCTTATGACTTTCTGTTTTTTATTTTGTTTTTCCCTTTTTATTATTATTTCGTGTGCATGGATATTTTTCCTCCATGGATGTCTGTGCACCACATGTGTGCAGTACCTGCAGAGGCCAAAAGGGGGCACAGGATCCTCTAAGACTAGAGTAACAGTGTCATGCCTGCATGTAAGAATTTCCACCAGGGAGGCTGGACACGTTGTTATGAGTGGGGATTTTATTGCTACCTACAGAGAATGAGAACCCGGTTGATCACCTAGCTCTGCATAGGAGAAGGGGGTAAGAGAACATTGTTACCCCAACAGGCAGGGGTTTTTAAAGAAAAACCTACATAATCAAGATGTGACACACCTTGATGTTCCAGGATTGGGCAAAGGGGTAAGGTACAGCAGCCGCTGGAGTTTTCTGGCACGAATCCAACCTTCAGTTTAGTCAGGGTCTCTTTTAGTGTACAGTTCGTTCTTTCTACCTGCCCTGAACTCTAGGGTCTATATGCGCAATGTAACTTCCAATCACTACCCAGAAAGGTGGCTAAATTCTTTTTTTTGTTTGTTTGTTTTTGTTTTTGTTTTGAATAGATTTTTGAGTTTTATTGAAATCTTAAATGAACAAGAAATTGGAAATACAATCACATCAAAGAACAAATTGTCACGGCTTTGACGTTTAAGCCAAACAAATTTTGTAGGGCAGATTTCAAAAAGGTGTGAAATTATAACAATTTAAAAACACAGTTAACCTGCTTCTAGGAATGCAAAACATACAGTCATAGGTTATTTTCAATACAAGGAAACTTAAAATCTGTTTGCTTTAATTTCTTAAAACTACTAAGACAGAGCACTAGCTTGTACTTTTATTTACAGCATACTTCATACGCCTATGTAATCTATTCCAAATCCAAAAAAAAAGAAAGAAAAAGATAAGAAAAAAAAGAAAAAACAAACAAACAAACAAAAAAAAAAACCCAACTGTCCAAACCAAAGGTTCTGCAAAATCATGATTTAACAGTTTGTTCTGAAGCTAAAATGAAGCCTGGAACAATAAATGTATTGTGACCCAGAATAAGGGAACTCTGCAAGCCCAATAATGTCCAAGAGCATTTAGAAAAGAGGAAAAATAAAAAGACTTGAGTATATACACAATAGTGATTTCTTCAGCTGAATACAAATGGCAGCAAACTGCTACTTAAAGATGAAACAGTTAAGCCAATTTTGTTTTGAAGAATGTAGATCTAGAGCCAATCGTATCTTGCCAGTATCATTGTCTATTTCCACTGTTGCCCATAAGTATCCTGATAAAATTCTTGGTTGTCATTATTGTTACCAGAATAGTCACCACCTTGTTGAAGCGGCTGCTGAGCGATGGGTTGAGAACCCCAGTTCTGTTGGTTGTTGGTCTGACGACGTTTGGAATCAGGCTGGTTATACCCATCTGCCTTTCTCTTGCCTCCTACATTGCCCCCTCGATTGGGTGGCTAAATTCTAACTTACCTGGGACACAAAATCTGGTCCATTATCTGACCCTATCATAGTAGGAAATCCATATCTTGGCAGGATATCTTCAAGTAATTTCTTTTCCACCACCTGTGCTGTTTCATATTTGGTGGGAAACACCTCTGTCCATCCTGAAAAAGTGTTTAAAAAGACTAACAAATACTTATAACCATACTTGCCAGGTTTTATCTCAGTGAAGTCTATTTCTCAATAAGCTCCAGGCCTCTTCCCCCTGAGTTGAGACCCTGGGTTCTTAGAGTTGGCAACAGCATTGGTGAGTTGGCAAGTCTGCAGTTGGTGACAATGCCTACAATTTTTTGCTGTACCTTGATTTTTATTCTTGACTGTCCGACCAAGTCCTGCATTCTCTGTGTCCCCATATGGGAGGATCCATGGATCTTGGCAAGAAGTCTATCTCCTAGATGTTCAGACAAGACGATTTTACTATCTGCAGTTCTCCACCACCTGTCTATGCACTGGGTCATGGGGAGGGTCTCAGTCTAGGAAATATCTTCCTTAATATCTCCTGGATGTTCTGGTAGGTTGGGTGCTCCAGGGTCTACCAACGCATGTGCAGAAGCTACATCAGTCTGGAGTGCTGGGCAGTCTTGTTTGCCGGACTGTTGTCCCTGGGGACTGGCCCATCTCCTCTTTGGTGTTCTGGGCAGTGAATAATGGCCAGTTTCTTGGGCAGCCATAGGGCTTTAAGGAGGGCCAGGATCTCATCTCTATTCTTGAAACTTTTTCCTTCTGCAGTCACAGTCCTCTTTCTTTATATATTGCCCCATGTACATGTTCTGTTGCAAAGGCATATTGGCTGTCAATGTAGATGTTAACTTTTTGCCCCTGCCCCAGTTGATGCCTTTAGGGCTATCAACTCTGCTCACTGGGCAGATGTACCAGGTGGCATTGGCTCTGCCCATACTACCTCCTCTGCAATAGTGACTGCAGCTCCCACATACCTTAGACCATTCTGCATGAAGCTGCTGCTGTCAGTATACCAGGTAGCTTCTGCATCAGGCAATGGAATGTTCTGCAAGTCTGGTCTAATACTGTGTGCCTGGGCCAGGATCCCAGAGCAGTTGTGCAGTGGTGCTTCCAAATCTGGATCAGGCAGTAGAGTACCTGGATTCAGAGCTGAGGACATCAGGAAGATTATTCTGGCAGGGTTTAGCAACAGCGTCTGGTAGTGGGTCATTCTGGCATTGCTCAACCACTGATCAGGGGGCTGCTTGAGAACTCCCTCAAGTACGTGGGGGATGGTTGTGGTGAGAGTCTGTCCCAGGGTCAACTTGTCAGCATCCTTGACTAGCTGTGCCATGGTTGCTATTATGCGGAAACAAGATGGCCATCCAGCTGCCACAGGGTCCAGTTTCTTTGACAGGTAGGCTACAGGCCGTTGCCAGGGGCCAAGTGTTTGAGTTAGGACTCCTTTGGCTATCCCCTTGTTTTCATCCACATAGAAGTGAAATGGTTTAGTCACATCGGGTAGGCCCAATGCTGGGGATGAAAGTGGGCTCTGCTTGAGTTTGTCAAAGGCCAGCTGCTGGTCCTCAGTCCAGATGAAGTCCCGTCCTTATTTGGTGGCCTCATATAAAGGTCTGGCCAGTTCTGCAAATCCTGGGATCCATAGACAGAACCCTGCTGAGCCCAGGAACCCTCTCACTTGCCTGGCAGTAGTAGGTGTGGGGATCTTAAGTACTGTCTCTTTCCTTGCATCTGAAAGCCACCTCTGCCTTCCTTCAGGATATATCCCAGGTATGTTACTTGTTGCTTGCAGATTTAGGTTTTCTTGGCTGAGGCATGGTACCCTAGATTCCCCAAAGTCTGCAATAGCTGCTCAGTCCCTGCCAGGCAAGTTTCTCAATCTGTGGCTGCAATCAGCAAGTCACCAACATACTGTTAAAGGCTGATTTCTGGGTTCTGTGTTCGGTACTCACCCAGGTCCTCATGTAGGGCTTCGTCGAAGATGGTGGGGGAGTTTTTAAATCATTGTGGCAATCTGGTCCATGTCAGCTGGCCGCTTATCCCAATCTCTGGCCGCTTATCCCAATCTCTGGGTCGTGCCATTCGAAGGCAAAGTATTGCTGGCTCTTGGGGGCCAGGGGTAAGCTGAAAAAAGCATCTTTTAGGTCCAGAACAGTATACCATTGTCAATCTGGAGGCAGCGAGCTAAGTAAGCTATAAGGGTTAGGCACTTTGGGATATATGTCCATCACCCTTTTATTGACCTCTTGCAAATCTTAGACTGGTCTATAATCATTAGTGTGAGGCTTCTTGACAGGTAGCAGGGGTGTGTTCCAGGCCGACTGTACAGGCCTGAGAACACCTGAGTCCAGGAGCCTCCTAATGTGTGGTGTGATGCCCTTCTTGGCCTCTAGGGACATGGGATACTGACGGATCTTAACCAGGTCTGTCTCCAGCTTAATTTCCACATATGTAGGTGGGCAATGGGCTGCTAGTCCCATCCCCATGTTTTGGCTCAGACTGATGGGAACTCCTGTAGCCACTTCTCCAGCTGCGGGTCAGGTGCAGTAGATGGAGCCTGTACTCTTCGGTTAAACTACTGGCCACTAATACATGAATGTGTTTCCCATTTTCATTAAGCAATTTAGCCCCTTCATCAGAACAATATATTTGGGCTTTCATTTTGATTAGCAGATCACATCCCAGCAAGGGATATGAGCATTCTGGAATCACCAGGAAAGAGTGGGTTACTTGGCCAGTTCCCAAGTCCACCATTCTCTGGGTAGTCCATGAATAAGGTTTGAATCCAGTGGCCCCTTGAATCCAAGTTTTTTTGTCTGTCATGGGTTCATTAGCCTTTAGCAATACCGAGTTCTGGGCTCCTGTGTCCATCATGAAATTGACTGGTTTCTCCTCTACTCTTAGGGTTACCCTGGGCTTGGGAAGGGGTCCAAGCCCTGACTCCCCTGGTCACTGTCTGTTAGGCGAAGGACTTTAGTGTTGCCCTTAGCCACCTTCTGGGGGGGGCATTCTCTAGCCCAGTGTCCCTCCTCTCTGCACTATGCACACTGACTCTTTCCCAGCTGGGGCTTTTCTTTATTACCTCTTTGTTTTTCATCCTGCTGCTCAGCTGCCAGTCATCATAGTCGTCATCTTCTGTGCTCTTCAGGTTCAGCAGTGGCTGCCAGCAGCACCCTAGCAAGGTGCTGATTCCTACGCCGCTCTTTTAATTTCTTGTTCTTCTGCACTATCCCTCCCATTGTACACTTTCTCAGCCATCTTTACTAAATCTCTGATACTTTTTTCTCCTAGACACTCCAGCCTCTGCAGTCTTTTTCTGATATCAGGAGCTGACTGGTTAATGAAAGCCAAAGTCATTGCAGCAGCATTTTCCTGGGCCTCAGGATCATAGGGTGTGCATCTCCTGAAGGCTTCCTGGAGCTGTTCAAGGAACACTGCTGGGCTTCATCTGTTTCCTGCCTCACATCATACACCTTACTCAAATTGCAGGCCATCTTGTGACTGGCTGCTTTTAGACCTGCCAATAGAGTCTGATGATAGACCAGGAGGCTCACCTTACCTTCAGCTGTATTATAATCCCACACTGGATGATTTAGGGGGAAAACTGCATCTATGAGAGCCTCATTAGCTGTGAGCTCTCCTATGGGGCCTCGAACCAGCTTCTGAGCCTCAGTTTGTATCCGATCCCTCTCCTCTGTTGTGAAGAGCACCTGTAAAAGCTGTGTACAGTCATTCCATGTGGGTTGGTGGGTAAAGAGAATTGTCTCAAAGAGGCTAATTAGTTCTTTAGCGTTTTCTGAGAAGGACACATTTTGGGCCCTCAATTGTAAAGGTCACTAGTGACAAAGGGCCAGGAGTGATGTGGTTGATTTCCATCCTGGTCAGAGGGTCCTGCAGCTCTAATGGGAAGAACTATGATATCAGGACTAGAGTGATCTCCCCTATGGCTTTGGGTCCCTTGAGCTGGTCCCTCCCTCATCCTGGGGGCGAGGACTTTTGGGGCTGACTGAACTGGCAGGGGACCTGGTGGTGGGACGGCTGTACCAGTACCGGGAGCATAAGGAAGTGGGGGGAAGATGTCATCCTCTGTGCTGCCTCCTTGGAGGACCTCTGACCAATGAACCAATGGGATTTTGGAGGGTGAGTTTCTCTCTGTAGCTGCCAGAATCTCAACCTGTCTGGGCAAAAATGATTCAATCCAAGGAGGTGGATTCTCTACTAAATCCCTCCAGACCACTATATATGGCGCTTGGTCTGGGTGTCCTATTCAAGGTCTGTAGACCATTTCCTCTATTGCCCCTATGGGCCAAATGGAAGGTTCCTCCTGGAGGCCAGTCCACTCTGAGTACTGGCCATTCTGACCTGCAAAAGGTGGCAAATTTAGACTTTTTAATCATAACCAAAAGATTATGAGCACATATATTAACATCCTGGAAGTTAGTTAGAAGTAAGTGCAGTGGGGAAGAGATTGCTTGTCTCCTGGCACTCTTTACAAGCAGGGCCACACATACGAAGAAACACAGACACCACAAAAGACCGAGGGCACTAATACCTGGGCAGTGAGTTAAAAGAGGGGAGTCCAAAGAAAAGGGAGAAATCCCACGCAGTCTGGAAAGTTCAAGTTCGCTGCCTTCTTCCCACCTGACTAAACTTTACAGGACCAGGAAACATCCGTAGCCTGGGTGCCTGAGCACCACCCCCCACAACCGCTGACCTGCATCTGGGGGCCTTCCTGCTGGCTGGCACTACTCACTGTCACCCTAGGCAGCTCCTGGTCTCTTCCTTGGTGTGCTTGGCCTCTCCAATGCAAATGCACTATCTGCATACTTACCACCACTCTTTGGTTCAGAATCCTTGAAAGCATGGACATTCTCCCAGACTGTGCACCATATGTTATGCCCGCGTGTAAGAATTTCCACCAGGGAGGCTGGACACGTTGTTATGAGCAGAGATTTTATTGCTACCTACAGAGAATGAGAGCCCGGTCGATCACCTGGCTCTGCACAGCAGAAGGGGGTAAGAGAGCATTGCCTCAATGGGTGGGGGTTTTTAAAGAAAAACCTACGTAATCAAGATGCGACACACCTTGATGTTCCAGGATTGGGCAAAGGGGTAAAGTGCAGCAGCTGTTGGAGTTTTCTGGTGCGAATCCAACCTTTGAATCCATTGGCTGCTGTGGAAGTTCACTCACAGACCTGGGCCCTGCCCCCAGAATGAATCCAGGTTCTTAAAACATATGGTTGTGAGCCCTCACATGAGTTCTGAGGCTAGAACCTGATTCCTTTGAAGAGTGTGAGTGCTCATAAATGTGAAGCCATCTCCCCAGCCTCTTTCTGACTTTAGTTTTCAGCTAAGTATATGTGTATGTCTGTACATATGAGTGTAGGTGCCCATGGAATCCAGAAGAGGATGTTAGATCTCCTGGAGCTAAGGTTGTAGGTGCTTGTGAACCACCTAATGTATGTGTCAGGAATCAAGTTTAGATTCTTCGTAAGAGCAGTACATGCCTTTACTACTGAGTTATCTCTCCAGCCCAAATTTTTAATTTTTTTATTTAAAACCTTTTTGACATGTGTGTATGAAGATGCTGGCTCTTTTATTCCATGTGTGAATCCTAGGGCCACACTGATGTCCTGAGACTTGTTGGTAAGTCTTTACCCGTGAGCCATCTGACCATCCCAGCCAGTGTCTGTATTTTGGAAGTGCCCTTCCCACAGCTGGTCATCATAGGTTGTGGTTCTTGTTCTCCCTGACAGTAGCACGTTTCCATGTTCCTCCTTCCCCAGTGCTCTTAGATCAGACGCTTTTGTTTGCATATATATTAAAATGTACACGAGCTCTTCATTCTCTTCTCTAAATGTCTTTGTGGAGTTTGTATTTCTATTTCACTTCACGCACTTCCTCAGCTATTATCTGTAGTGTAAGTATGTGGAAAGACAATGAGCCATGGGTGTGGGGGGGCTGGCTTGTTTTACTATTAGAGAAAAAGTTGTCTTTGCTTTTTCTGACTACGGACTTTTGAACTGGCTAGATCCCTTTCTCCAAGCACGACTTTCCACTTCCCCCTGCCCTCCACTCATTCTGATAAGCAGTCTCTTGTTAATTTATGCCATTGCTCCTATGAATGGTTTTTGCTGTTGCTGCATGAAGGCATTTTTTCATTAACTTTGGTATCATAGTTTATCTGTGATGTGTTTCAGTGTAGGTTTAAAAATAATTATCTTTTTGGGTTTTTTTATTCCCAATGTGGAAAGTTTTCTATCATTTCTTCAAATATTTTTCTGTATCACATTTTCTCTTTGTATAACTTTGTTACATATTTGATTGGTTGCTATTTTTCTACATATCACTAGAATTTTGTTCTTTGTTGTTAGAGTTTTTTTAATGTTTTAATTGAAATACAGTTACCTCACTTTTCTCCTGTCTTTTCTTCCCCCATGTCCCCTCTCAAGCTGACAGCCTCTTTTTCTTTGGATTTTCAGTGTTACACACACATATGTACACATCTATATGTATGTGTATGTGCACACATACATAACTACAATCAGTTGAGTCCATTTTTGTTGATGTGCCTATGGTTTCAAGGTTGACCACTCTGCATTGGACAACCAGTAAGAGGGCTCATCCCAGAGAGGCCTTAGTCTCCTCCCACAAAATCACTAGTTTTGTTACTTCTTCTTCTATGTTGAGACCTTATAAATTCCTTCCATCCACATTGACATACCTATTGATACTGCCATTGTTCAGATCTTGTTTGTGCAGCCATTTCTAGGAGAAACTGTGTCACAGCTGGATTCCTGGTTATATTTCCTCCTTCTCTTTTGTAATGGTCCCTGGAGCCATAGATAGAGGAGCTGTGATATGGGCGTCCATTGAAGCTAGGCTCCCCATGATCTGTTGATCTCTACATTGTGTCCAGTTGTGGTTTCTGTGACGGTCTCCATTTGCTGTAGAGCCTTAGCTTCTTTTCTGAGGGGTGGTAATGATACTTACCTGTGGGTATCAGGATTACATTTAGAATGCAGTATAAGAAATTATGATTGTCTAGCAAAGTGGTAGTGGTAGAGTCTTTCCTGAGGTCCATGACTCACTGGCTCTGAGGAGCTAACTAGCTTTCTAGTACCAGGCATGATTTTTCTCCTGTTGAGTGGTCCTGATGCCCAGCTAGACAACTTTTGGGTGGCATGTGTCATCTTGTCTAGACATCTGTTGGGTGGCATGTGTCATCTTGTCTAGATATCTGTTGGGTGGCATGTGTCATCTTGTCTAGACAGCTGTTGGGTGGCATGTGTCATCTTGTCTAGACACCTGTTGGGTGGCATGTCTTATAAGTAACACGTTTCTCTCACAGTTCTACAGGCTGTGAAGTCTGAAGTCCAGGTGAGGCAGATATGGTGTCTGAGGAAGGCTGCTTCTTAGTTCATAGGCAGAATGGCACCCGCTCACAGTCGTCTCGTGGCTGAAGAGGCAAGAGGTCTCTCTGAGGTTTATTTCCTATCACAAGGCCCTCTCCCCATGACGGTCCTCCTAAGGCCTCCTTTTGCAGCACCATGGTATCATGGAGAGGTTTCAGTGTGAATTCCGTGGGACATGAATTTTCCACATGTTTTGTTTGCTGGGAGCCCTGCTTTCTGGCTTTTCAGGTTGGTGCTGCTGGGCTGTGTGTGTTTCTTTTTTTGTTCTGTGGCTTGGAATGTGTGGCTGTAGGAAGGCAGGCCCACCATGGAATGGACCTCATCTCTTCTTTCCCTTATTTCTAAGATCATAGTTCAGCACTGCATGTGCATTCTGTTGCCTTTTAATGAGTTTTATTCTGTTTGGGTGGGAAATGAGTCTTCAGTTTCCCTGCCATGCCTGCCATCAAAATTTCTGTTAGATATTATTGTTTGATTTCTCATGTTTGCTTACTTTCGATCATGTTTATTCTTAAGTTTGTAATACTTTAAGAACATTTAAATGTTACTTTTTTCTGACCACTGCCCCAAAAGCAAAACATTATTGCTTTTGAACAAACCTACACAGTGAATGACTTTCTCTAACTTGATACAAAGCCATAGCATACATTGTGAAGACAAACATTAACACAAAATATTATTGGGGGAAAGCCCCATCAGTGCAGGTACACTTGCCAAATGCTTAGTGATTCACTGTTGTAAAGACCACAAAGGCCAATGATACTGGATAGGAGAGAAAAACTAGGCAAACATACTTGGTACTGCTGTGACCATCAATTCCCTAGAACGCTTGTAAGGGACAGTTATGGTGACAAACAACAGAACGTGACCAGACGTCTGCAAAGATGCTGCTCGCATCTGGCTTATAAATCAGACTTTTTTTTTTTTTAATGCTTTAATCCTTGAAAAGCTGTTTTGCATACCAAAAAAGGAAGTGTTTTTTAGCTCAAATTAAAGACATGAACAGATTGTACTGTGGTGGCTAAGAGCATGGACAAGCATAGTGCTGTGTCCTTCATGGCACCAGCACACACAGCTGTGCCCTTAGTGTTAACCTCAGCCTTCAAATGTGATTTTTTTCCCCTTAAATGTATTTTTTCCAGTTGCCCCTGATGCCCCATTGAGCTTTGGTTTAGTAAGCTTAGGTTTAGATGGCCTCTTAGAGCTACATGTCAACACCCATGCATCTCTGAGCACTGTGCTCACTGGCCACTGTGGAGGCCACAGAAGAGCTCAGACTTAGTCTGCTGGGCTCCCTGCTGCTTGCCACCCAGCTTGTTGCATTTTATTGGCACAGACTTACCAACTGTGGCACAGGCTGGCAGGTTCTGTCAGATGCTACATTGATTCACACAGGTATGGCTCCGCTCTGTGGTTGTAGCCCTGGTTTCATGGGCTCCATCCTAGGCTCCCTGCATTGATCAACTTTCTAAGATTGCTAGGTAGACTAGGAACACTGGGTCCTACAGCCTGTATCATCTATCCTGTTGAGCCTTCCTTTCAGCTTCTTAGCAATCAACTCAAAGGCAGCCTGTAGTAGTAAATTTCTGGCCTGGACTTTCCAGCCTAGCCCAGAGGCCCCTTCCTCAGCCCTACAGCTCCTTAGGCCCAAATAATCACACAGATGCTTATATTAATTACACTCTGCTTGCTGATTGACTTGAGGCCTTGTAATTAACTTGCTAACTCTTAGTTCTTAGACTAGCCTATGATTCTTATCTTGTTCAGCCATGCAGCTTGGTACCTTTTCTCAGAGCAGCATAGTTGTTCTCTGCATCTCATGTCCATCTCATCGTGGTGTCTCTCTGGCTTCTCTGCGGCATCTCTGCTCTGTTCTTCCTGTTCCCAGAGTTTTCTTAGTCTGATAGCCCCGCCCACACTTCCTGTCTGCCTTTGGCCAATCAGCACTTTTATTAAACCAGTAGGCAGGACAGTTATTTACAATAGGACAGTTATTTACAATAGAACAGAACACAATCCCACTACAGCAACTCTTTCTGAAATCTCAGAACACAAAGTGCCTTATTGTGTCTGCTGTGCCCTTGTAATCTAGTCTTTTTATCCCATATTTTGCTCCATAATTGTGCATTATCACAGGTGGTGTTGTTCCACCTCCATCTCTTTGTTGTTAAAAACACATCTGAGAAATGGCTGTCTATGAAGCATTCCTCCAGTGTCACCAGGCTGCATGTTGACAGACTGACTTGAGAGACTTACTGTTTCTTTTGCTTTATGAGACATGTGTGTTAGCTCAACACTGATGTGTGCTAGAGAAAGTAGGAATCTGAATTCTGGCTGCAAAGGACAGAATATTTTACTATTTTTTCCAAAGAAGAAGCTGGACAGACAGGAGAGAGAAGAATTGGGTATATTGGAATAGCTAGTTATTATTTCAGTAGACAGCTGAGAAAAAGTTGCCCATTTTGAAAATAGCAAAAGGGGTAACAGTGGGCAGTCTTCCGGAGTGTTCGTCTTTGGTCACACTGAGAGCTTGTACTTTGAGCGGTTGTTATAGACTTACACACCCGTGCTTCAGCAGCAAGGACCTCTGTACCATAGTTAGACATAAGTAGCTTTATGCAAATACTTTATTTAAGTGTTTATATAAAATTATATTAGTATACTAGATTAAACAAAACACATAGCTTTCTCAGAAAAACATAGAACTAAGGCTTTTAAACTTTATTTATATACTTTTTATAAACTTTGACAATTTGGCCAAAAGTGGAGGATAAAAATGGCTATTAAAATTCTTCTAAAGAAAAAAAATGTTTTATTCTTCCCAGTTGGAATACAGAAAATAATTCCTTTTTAGGAAAGGTGTGATGAGAAATGGTGGAATACTTGCCAAATGTCTGAACAACAAAAGTTCATTGTGACAGTATTTTTTTTTTAATAATTTAAAAAGGAAAGAGAAGCAAAGTTGATGTTTGACATGTGAGGCCCCTCCCATCTGTCCTGCTGCTGGCCAAGGCACACTGAGTTATGTGCCTGGGCCATTCCTTTCTGAAGACAGAGCATCACACAGCTAGTGCCATAGTTAAGTCCCTACACTTACTCAGTCATTCTGTCTGTACACAAGTAATTGTTATAGCCTAGGGCTTCTTAGGCTCCTTGCTGCTGTGTAGGGACCACAATGATGCTACTGAGGTCAATTACTGGGTGGTGGTCATGCACTCAGGAGGCAGAGGCAGGTGGATTTCTATCTCTGTAGGTTAGTGGCCAGCCTTGTCTACAGAGAGAGTTCCAGGGCAGCCAGGGCTATACAGCAAAACCATGTCTCAAAGCAAAAAAAAAAAAAAAAAAAAAAAAAAACCAAAACAACAACAACAACAACAAAAAAACCCCAAAAAACAGTCTAACCTCAGAGAGCAAGCTGGTATGTAAGTGCTTTGTAGACACAGGTACCTCTCTCCTGGTTCCTCATGTACTACAGATGATCCAGAGTTCTCTCAGACTTGATGATATGTTTCCTTAGTTAAATGTAAAAGCAGTTGTGTCTGCTGTGATAGAAGCCTATACCAAGTTTATGACTATATTTTAATGTTGAAAACCAAGAAGTCAGAATATTCTTAATTGCCTGATGATTGTAGAAATGTTCTTCATTTTCTGGGGTGATTTTTCTTCAGGGTAGTGAAATGTGTTTTCTTAGGTACAGTCTATTCATGAGCCCTCAGAGAGTGAGTCCTTTTGGAACTAGATCAGTTGTCAGTATTTTAGAGGTAGCATGGAGCAGTTCTTATCAAGTCTTTAGATGTTTGGCAGAACTTACATCATTTTTATTCTAAAGAACATTCAGGTATTAAACACAGCTTTGTTTTGTTAGTAGTGTTTGATATATTTCATTTATTAACCAAACAATGAAATGAAGTGCATTTGAGCACATAAGCAAGGTTTACATTTTCATGTCGTGATGGCTCTGTCAATTTGACACAATGTAAGTTACCTTGGAAGGCTGTGTCCATGAAGGCTTATCTAGATTAGGTTTGTCTCTGATGACATTAAATTAGGTGGGAGCATCTACCCACGGTGAGTGACAGCGGGGCATTAGTGTGCATGCATCCATGCATGGCTGGTTGATTGTGACTAGCGGCTTCACATGCATGCCTGCTGCCTTGACCTTCCTGCACTAGTGAACTCTAACTTGGAATTGTGAGCCAGACAAACCCTTTCTTCCTTCAGTTACTTTGATCGGGATATTTTATCAACAGGGAATAAAACCTAGATGCATAGTTATTTTAAAATAGTTTAAGTTGAGTTTTCTGTCTTGACTTCAGTATACTACTACTGCTGGTGACATAGTAGAAAATTAGAGTTTATTCTCAAACTTTACAATTGGAGAAAACAGAACTGGTAGCATATGCAGCAGAAATACACATATCTTTTAAAGGAGTGTTGTCAGTATGTGAAACAATACATCTTATATGTCATTTGAACCCATTATTTCAAGTGTGATTTTTGCTTTATTTCATCTGCAAATTGTGCTTCATTTCTGTTAAAGGTTTTCATTTAAATCTGATGGTCTGTTCTGTAAGTGATTTTATGGTTAATGATAATTTTAATGAATGAAAAGCCTTACAGTTTGCCCAGGAGTCAATGTAATGAGAAGCAATTAAAGAAACGCAGTTTGATATTGCTTATTAGCAAGCCCTCCCCATACATCTAACAGTTGGCATTGAAGTTGTTTGTTTAATCTTTCAAATCAGATGAAAGATGTTTAATTTTTCATCAGATGATTTGATTTTACAGCAGTCTCAGTTTTCTGTGTGTGTTTATAGATTTAAAAAACAAAACCTTGGGGTTGAGACTCTTGGCTGCTGGAGCAAGGAAAGGCAGTAAAGATGTGAGTCCTTGTATGCTGATGAAAAAAACCATGAGTTAGTTACACATTTCTTCTACTCCTCCCTGGGTCTGCTGACACCCTTGCTCTCAATATGCTCTGCAAAGAGTTACAGCCTGGCATCTTGTTGAGGTGGGTTTGGAATGCCCCCACCCCTTTGGTGGCTCAGTTGGAATGTCCCCCACCCCTTGGGTGGCTGAGGATTTGGTCTTGGGCTGGTGGTACTCTTGGGAGGCAGTGGAAACCCGAGGAGACCTGGCCCACTTGGAGGAAGTGAGTTACTGAGGACATGTCTTTGAAGGGTGCATTTTAGCACCAGCCCCACCCCCTCCTGTTTCCACCTGCCAGAAGGGGAGCAGCTTTGTGGTGGCACATGCTCCCTGCCATGATGCTCAGCTGGCCCCTGCACGGACACAGAAATAGCAGAGCCTTGTGACTGTGAAGTGAAGCTACTGACACCATCACCTGGATAAATCTTTTCCCTCCAGTTGATTCCCCAGTGTTATGTCACAGCAGTAGACAACACAGACCTATCTTGGTGGCATTTCTTGTGGTCTGAGGACAAAAGATGGCTTGCTCAGAGATAAATTTCTTTGCTGTAAGCGATATGATTCTGTGGCATTATTAAAGCTGTATTTTTCAGAGGTCAAATCCCTCAATTATTTACCTATCTAAGAGCCAAATATCAAGCCTGATAATGTGACTCAGCAGATGCAAACAATTGCCACCAAGCTTGGTAACCTGAATTCGGTCACCAGGACCGCAGTGGAAAGAAGGAGAGAACTGTATCCCCAGATTAGCCTTCTCACTTCTGTGCACACACTGTGGAATGTGTGCCCACACACAGACAGACACACAGACACACAGACAAATAAACTATTTTTTTAAAGAATCAAATATTTGGGCGTGCACATGAGAGAGTGTGTATATGCATGTGTGTGTGGTATATGTCTGTGTTTATAGACACATATGGTGCTTAGTAAGACATTAAGTGTAGACTATAGAATACTACTAATTTTAAGTGAAAGGAAAAGGTGCTGTTTTAATGTTTTTTGTTTCGTGGCTCTTATATACATAACCAGTTTCGTGAGTCAGTGCTTACTAATACTACCTACCTTGTGTTTAGAATCATTTCTAGAATGCTGTGGCTGTACTGTTTCATCTACTGTTGCTGGTTTGCTTTGGATCTGTGATGATGTTGCTTTTGAGTTTTATCCATAGACCTGTTTAAATTTCTCACACTTGGAATTCCATGGAACTTTAAGTATTATAAATGTTTAATAAAATAAATGCCTATAAAATTAACGTGACTTGGAGCTGGGTATGTATGTCAGTAGTAGAGTGTTTGCCTAGCATATGAGTTCAATTCCTAGCACTGCCCCTCCCCCAAATGAGAGTGTTTTCATTCCCTTTTATTCTATTTTCCTGTATGGTAGACAGGTTTTATATGGATTCTGAGAGCCCCCTCCTACTACAGTTCAACATCCATGACATAAAATGAAATTTGAAATTTTACTTATGTTCATAAGAGGTACAGTACAAGGATGTGATGGCTAAGTAAGCCTGTTTTCTGTCCACAGCTTAAATTTGAACTACTTCTGTATAAAAACACTTCTATTATGAGTAGAACAAGAAATAAAACCCCAATTTCTTTATTCTCAAGGCATTGTCTACAACTAAATTATATTCTGTATTTATACAATTCTTTTCTCTATACAGGTCGTTGATAGTCTTTTTATTAATATGTTGTTAAACTTTATGACAATACCCATAATTTTGTTTCTGGCATGAGTTAGTAGTTAAAAAAATTTTTCCTAATTTTAATAATTTGATTGAAGTATCATCTCTATACTATAAAACACACAGTTGATAAGTTTAAAAAAATGTACAGATTTATAATCCAGTTAAAACATTTCTATTGGTTCCAAGTTCCTTAGTTTGCTGCCAGGCTCTGCCTGACCCTGACCAACCATGGTCATGCATTCTGTTTCTATAGTGACTTTTTCAAAATTTTCACCTGGATTGAATCTTGTGACATGGGCTTTCTGTGTGGCTGATTGTAATGCAGTGTTTTTGCATGTACACTGTCATAAAGCACTAGGTCTCACTAGTTTGTTACTCTTTACTGGTGAATAGTATAGTATATTTATAGTATGGCTGAAGCTGTGTTTTGTCTGTCCATCAGGTAGTCAATAACTTAGGTGGTTTCTACTTGGGACAGTTATGGATAATGCTGCTGGGAATATTTGTAAACAAGGTTATTGTTTCTTTCTCTTTTACAAATACTTCTGAGTAAAATTGCTGCAGAGCTAGATGGTAAGTGGATTCTTAACTAGAAGAAATTTCTAAACTGTTTTTCCCAGGTGGCTGTGCCATTCGTACTTATGATAGCAGTATGGAAGGTTCAAGTTGTGTCTTCTCCCTGCTGAAATGGGTGCAGTCTGTCTTTCCCACTGTACTTGTTCCACTGGCCATGGGATATAGTCTTTGCAGCTTTGGTTTGCATTTTACTACTAACTAAAGACTAATATATATTATGTGTTTATTTGCCATTTCTTTGGTAAAGTTTTTATTTCAGATGTTTAACCTTAAGTTTTTTTTTTTTTTTTTTTTGGTTCTTTTTAAATCTTTTTTTTTCTTCTTTATGTGCATGTGAATTCCTAACATTGATATCAGAAGCACTGCTTGATTCTATATGGTTTTCTTCTTTAAGGGATAGTCTCTCAGTGAAATCCAGAGCAGTTTTGACTGGTTTTGCTAGCCACCTAGCTCCAGGTGTCTGTGTCTGCCTGGGATAGCATTACAAGTGAGCTCATGTCCACCTGCATATGTGTGGGCTGAGAGCTTTATCTGCTGAGCCATTTCACAGCCCACGCTGTTGTGCTCTTGATACTGCAATGGAAGATTTTTTTTGTATATTCTGTACATATTTGAGTGTTAGAACATCTTTAATAACAAACAACAAAATCCCCCTAGATTTGTGGTTCCTATAAAACTTTAACTGTTTTAAATCTTTTATTTAGCTTATTAATGAGGACCTTGATAAGATGTTGGAACTATTTCAAAGGAAAATCTACAAAGTAGACAAATTAGAGATGAGTAATATCAGAATACTGCAACAAAATGTTGTAACAGCACCAGAATGAACGTTCCCCATGGGGCCACAAGGCCACCCTTCCTTCCACAGAGGTAATGTACACACGCTTGTAAACAAAGAGGGTTTTATATCGTCAGTTATCTACAACTCAGAGTTGTAAAATAGTTTTCATAGAATACAAATCAGCCTGGAGGGATGAGGAAGCAAACCAAATCTGAGGTTGTGAATAAAATTTTGCTGGAAAAAGCCACACCCATTCTTATACATGCTGTCATCTATGGCTGCATTCAAGCTGAGGCAAGAGTTGGTATATAGTTTGCAAAAACTAAAATGCTTCCTAAATGCCCCTTAAGCCAGTGTTGGCCTCTATTCTTGTCTGCATAAAAACCCTTTTTCAGATAGATGACCTGGAAATGTTTTTTCTTAGTCTGTGGTGGTTTGTGTTTATATTTTAATGATATTATTTTAAAAGAGCAGACATTTAAAATTTTAGTGATGCCAGATTTACCAAGTTTCTATTTTGTGTATTGTATTACTTATTGATGGTATAGTCAGAAAAGGATTGCTGCCAGTCGGTGGCACTCCCAGCACTCGAGAGGCAGAGGCAGGAGAATCTCTGTGAGTTCCAGGACAGGCTCCAAAGCTACTCAGAGAAACCTTGTCCTAAAAAGGAAACCAAAAAAAAAAAAAAAAGGAGGAGGAGGAAATGTTTATTGTGTTTTGTAAGTTTTGGTGTAGTTTTTTTTTCTCCTTTATGTATGTCTGTAATTCATTTCAAATCAATTACTGTACGTGCTGTAGGTAAGGGTTGATGTAGTCCCCCCACCCACCCATATTTAGCTATTCCTGCTCAGTTTGTTGAGAGGGTTCTATCTTTGTCAAATTGCCTGGCTTTTCTGACAAATGTCGGTCATCCATCGACCTTGAGGGTTAATTGTGGGAGCTGTTCTGTCCTTTCCTCTTCAGGACCCTGATTACTGCAGCTTTAAAGTCTGGTTTTTATTGAGGCAGTGAAAGATATCCAGCTTTCTTCTTCTTCTTCTTCTTCTTCTTCTTCTTCTTCTTCTTCTCCTCCTCCTCCTCCTCCTCCTCCTCCTCCTCCTCCTCCTTCTTCTGCTTCTTCCTCTTTTTCCTCCTCCTCTTCTTGTGATTTCTTTTGACATCCTCGAATTTTTTTAAGGTTTATTTTTTATTTTATGTGTTTGGGGCCTCAAGGACCTTTTTATCAAAGTGGTCCGTAGAGAGCATCACACGGTCCTGTATAATTGTAATCACCCAGTCTATTTCTTATGTAAACACTGTACCTTCTCTTATTTTCTTGTGCCTGCACAGCAGCGCAGGGACAGTGATGTGGTAGACCAGGGCGGTCCAGCCTAGTTTCATTGCTTCTAGTTCTAAGGGACAGCACAGCCTTGAGTTGGAATGGCCCAGCCCCTTCCCACAGGCTTCCCTTGCTTTTCATGGATGGTCAGATTATAGGAATGGGAGCTGATGATGCAAGCCGCAGGCTCTGGCGTGTGCCAGGTCACCTCAGTCCATCTTGAACTCTCATAGATGTCATGTACGTACATCAGAGTTAGTAGGAAAGCCTGTCAAGCCATCAGGAATTGTAGAGCTGGCTTTGTTGTGCTGGAAGGTGGGTAGGAAATCTCAGGGTGATTAGTCTTTCAGGGCTTCTTGCCATACTCAGACAGCGTCAATCTTCCGTCATTTTAAATACTTAAACCAGGAAAAATACAGACTGCATAGTAAATACACCTTTAGTTTTCCTATTTCACAGATCTAAAGAATAATAAACAGGACTCTGAAATTTATGAATGTTTAACAGTGTTTATAGTGGAAATGCTTTTCAGATGTTCTTGGAACTAAAATACTTCCAAGCACCTTCAGGATTCTGGCATTAGCTTTTGATAAAATATAAGGGCGATTTCAAAATAGTTTAGGGAATGCTAATTAATAGCTATAGTCCTTTTTAAGACCTTGTGATATGTCAACTAGAAACCAGTAAAGAGGAAAATTATGTATTTTCCCTGTGTATTTTTGTTATTTATAAAGTAACTATTTCCTTGGACTCCTCCTCTGTCTTTCAAGTCTCCCTGGCTGCTTTCCTCTGCTTCTTGAGCTGAATTCTACAGACACTGTGCCTGTCTTTGTGAAGCTGCGATGAACTTTACCTGTCTCTTCCACTGCGTGGAAGCACATGGCAGTCTTTTAGCGTCCACCATTGAGGCTTTGAGCCTTCAGCGCTGCTTTAATTTTCAATGTCGGGATGTAGGTTGTTTCCAAAGAACTCTGTTAAACGCTCGAATTTTTCTTTTTTCTTTTTTTTTTTTCCTTTTTTGTCTTCATTTAATTATTTCTAGTATTGCTCCTTATTAGGCTAAATTACTTTGGTATCTCTAATTAAAAATTAAATATCTTCTAATGATCTGGCTTTTAAGGAGACTTGCAAGCTAATGATGCTGAGCCTTTTTAGTTTGTTGTTGGCCCAGACATTGCCTCCTTTAGTTTCCTAATTTAGTAACAGAACTAAAACTATTCAAGACCTGGCAGGTTTGCTATGCAGGCACCCAGCCAGGAAGCGTGGGTTTCTTAAGCAAAGGACGCTTGGGGATTTGAGGAAAACACAGCCTGCTTTACAGCACTACACTTCACCAACCCCAGACTATTTAAAGGAGCTCAGCTAAGTTACTGCCACAGACACCAAGACTGTTTTCTCCAAACACACACATAAAATGATAGTTTCCTTTTCCAAAGTTAAAATTGCCTTTTATACTTGTGTTTTTAGTTTCTCACAAATAATACGTGGAAATTAATTGTTAGTTGTACTCACTGACTTTTTGTTTGTTTTTTGAGACAGGGTTTCTCTGTGTAACCTTATCTGTTCTGGAACTCACTTTGTTGATGAGGCTGGATTCAAACTCAGAGATCTGCCTGCCTCTGCCTCCTGAGTCCTGGGATTAAATCATGCACCACTATGCCTGGCCAGTGATTATTTTCTCGGGTCTGATACCTTTCACAGAGGTTGGGTGATCTTGTGCCTACCCTTGGCCCTGTGCTAGGATTATCAGTGAAGTTCTGAGTCATTAACATTGTACTCTGGAGGCCTGGTGTTTCTAGACACACCTTTGATCCTAACACTTGGAAGACAGAGGCAGGCTGACCAGATCTACAGTGAGACTAGGAGGGTCCCGCAGCAGCTTCCCTGGTGGCTGCCGATTGCCCAGCACACACTGGTCTTCTCTGGTCCTGCTTCTGGGTCTGTGAGAAGAATCTTAGAACTGGAGTCTTGGCTTGCTGCCCTTCTGGGTTAACCATCCTGTTCTAGATTTTCTGGTGTCTGCCTGTTTGTAAACAGGGGAATTGGGTTATTATGGAGTAAATTTCACTGATAAGGCGGCCTTGGTCTCATTGGGCAAGTGGATGGGCGTTAAACACGCATAAGTAGTAAAATTCCATCTCTTCAGGGTCATTAAAATTCCTCATTCAAAAGAGTAAATAATGATCATTATTTTCTTGAAAAATTGTTTTACTACATTTATTTGTTTATTTATTTTTGAAGGAATGGCACCACTTACCGTGGGATGTGTTTGGAAGTCAGAGAATGACATGGGTCCTGGGTACTGAGCGAGCATCCTCAGGCTTGCTGGCACGCACTGTTACCTGATGAGCTTTCTTAGGCTCAGCATCACAAATCTCCTCACCAAAACTGTTCAGTTTATTGATCTGTAAAAGAATAAGTCAGTTTGGGGCCAGTGGTAGTAAAGTTGAAGTAAAGTCCCCAAATTGTCCTCTGTCCTCAACACATGACATTTGTGTCCTTATATACATATATATAGGTTCACACACACAACAGACAAGTAATGTAAAAAAAATTAAAAATAGTTGTAAAAATGATCTATTCTTCAATTTTTGCAAATATCTGAGTAAGCAGATAGATGTTGAAGGGTTAATGACCTTTCAGGCCCAGTGTGCTGAGGAACTCTGGAATGGGAAAGTTGACACTTTCTTGTATATAACTGCCAGGGACAGTTGGACAGGGTCAGCAAAGCAGTCTCCACTGTAGTCTAGAGCCACTACAGCAGGGGAACCATCATAGGTGGGTCTTTGCCCCGAGATGCACCCTTTTCTGCACAGGCTCCATGCTCTTGGTCCATTCTCCCTTTATGCAGAGATTTTGCCCTTCCTTGTTCTAATCAAAAGGTGGTCTTCCTCTGTTGAGATCACTCTTTTATTGTGACATTGCCTTTCTCAGCCCTACGCTAACCAATATTCAGTTCTAATACTTGACCAAAAGTTCTGTTCACTCATTTTTTTTAATAGAGAGACCCTGTTTCTAAAAACAAACAAACAAACAAAGACTCCCAAAAGCTTCATGTTTTATGCCTTAAAGTTTCAGCTTGTGGAACTGGCAGAGTAGTTAGCTTATACCAACCCCTCTTAAAAAGACCCAGAAAAATTGCCTGGGAGAGTACCCGGTTTTGAAGGCACCCATGAACTAACAAAATGCCAAAACATTTCCAGGCCAAAGAGATTCTAGCCTTTAAAAATCATTTTGCACTAAAGTAATCTTGGGTTGCTGTTTTGAGAACCTGTAGAAGATACACCCTGAACATCATGTGCCAAAAGGTAGGGGTTCAGACTGTTACAGCCATGCACAAGACTTAAAAGACAGATTGTTAGAACAAAAAACATGATGACTGAACCAGGATGAGACATATCAGGTGTAGAAACATTTAGGAGTTCATTGAAAACCTTATTGATGGGCTAGAGTGATGGTTTAGTAAAGGCTTTGTCACACAAGTCTGGGAGCCTGAGTTTAATCCTCAGAACTCCTGTGAATAGTTAGGAGAGTGCATGTGCCTGTGATCTCAGGGCCCTGAGGAAGACAGGCATGTCCCTGGGACTTCCCACCATCTGGTCTAGCCCACCTGGTGAGTTCCAGATCAGCGAGTTACTCTGTCTCAAAAAACAAGTTGATTATCATCTAAGGGATGACACTGAAGATGTCTTATGACTGTCTCATGCCTGTTCATTCATGCATCTGCCTGGCATACAAACATCACACAAATACAAAAGAACATAGCTGGCCAGCTTTGCCTAATTAACAAGCCCCAAGACCCCTCAAAAAAAGTGTGAAGAGAACCCAAGGAACAGCATTTGAGGCACACACACACACACACAGACTTTTAGTGGCATTCTCAGACAGTTTCTAAAGTAATCTTAAACTTTTACAGGCAATGTATCAAAGCATTTCCTTGCCTCTTTCCAATCAGCTGTATTTCCAATTGAAGGAGGGCAAGTGATAGATGTTATAAAATGTTGATTTTTCTAATTCTAATAATGTCCTGACAGAGATCATAGCTTCCTGCACTGAGGGGCTAAAAGCTATAAGAAATTGTGTATTGGTTGTTTAAGGTAGATAATGTTGGCATCCTCTAAAGGTGGACAAGTCCACTTTATGACCTAGTGCCTGGAGTGATATAGTTGGGCACATACGGCCTGCCTAGTAAAGATTATCTTACCAAAGAAAACCCCTGAAGGAATAAATAAATGGCCATTTTCAGTGATTCATGAAGACACAGCAAAGACCATTTAAGATGATAGAAGTTCTCCAAGATGGACATTCAGTTTTAAGTGAGTAACAGACATGTAAAGAAGGAGACAGGAAGCCTTGAAAGGGAATGTCAGCTATGGCCGAGGAGACAGCTCACTAGGTAGAGTTTGCCGTGCAATGAAGAATGGAGCAGGATCCCTAGAATCAGCATAGAAAGCTGAGCATGGTGACATGTTTGTAACTCAGAAGTGACCAGCCAGCCTTGCCTAGTTTGTGTACTTCAGACAAGTGCCAGTGAGAGACACAGAATGACACACACCCTAAGTTTAGCTCTGACTCATGCACACATGCAGTCATATCAACATCTTCACAGATACGCACACAGGTGCACGTACACACATACACACACACACACTTGTGCAAATCAGTCATATCACCATCTTCACACACACAGGCACATGCACGCACGCACAGGAATGCAGGCATGCAGAAGCACTCACATCATCCAAATGCAGTTCTTGCAATTTGTTAATATTTTGGTTCAAACAAACTGGTTGTCAAACCATAAATTTTTTTTGAACAAGTAGATGACATTAAGAAATTACTAATTTTAGTATGTATGATAATGATACTATAGGATTGTTTTAAAAAGCATTATCTGTTAGAATCTGTACCAAAATAGTCTTGCAAGTGCCCTGGGGGAAAGGGAAGTGGGCCTCACTTGGATGATAGCACAGGGAAGCCAAAGGCCTGGGAGCATCGGCAGTGGGGTTCAGATGGCCTATGCCTGCCAGTGTTGAACAGGCAGAACACAGCTAATTTCCCCATGGTTAACCAATTAGAATGCACAGCATAGCATATACTAAAAAAAAAAAAAATTGCTTCTTTCCAAGAACATAGAACATTTACAAAAATCCACCAAGAAGTAAAATTATATTATCTTCTTCCCACAAGTCAGGTAAATTAGAGTTAATTTTCCCAATTAATAAAAATAAGTTTTTCTGACTTCAGAGTAAGTAAGCAACTTAAATAGGACCACAATGTACATATGCAGAAGATTAATAACATTGACATTAATGTGTAGGAAACATTTTCTCTGTAGATGCCTACTTCCTCTGGTAAATGGCTAGCTTATAGAAAGTAGTGCAGGCAATAAGGTCTTTGTCCCACCTATTCTACCATTATGACGTGAAAGAGGCCATGCACAATATGCTATATTATTCAAAAATTGATGGTCCAGTATTGGCATGGTGGCCGTAGTCCTGGAGCTCTGGCATAGATAACTAAGTAATGGAATCTTTTATCTAGAAGAAGATTCTTGTAGTAGATGTAACTGGCAAAGGGTTTTTATTTTAATGAAATATTATTACAAATAAAAATAAGACCAGCAGTGTAGCTTAAGAAAAAAAAAAAATCAGTAGTCTACCTAAGAGGAAATTCAGATGGCCAGTAAACATATGTTAATATGCTTAGCCTTGTTAGTCATCCAGGGCATGCAAATTCAAAGGCATAGGGATGATTCAGAAGTGCTGGCAAAACAAGCTTTGATGAGCCATGGAGTGAGTGACAGGGCTCATAGCATGGATGTGATACTGCTCATACTTGTAACTAAGAGTTTTTCTTCTATAAAATGGATGAAAAGGCATGTATGATTCTGTCCGTAAATACCTGGAATAGAAATGCTCTTTTATATTGAAATAAGTGAAGTGGTGAATTTATCTATTATGATACTGCATACTAACAAAAGGAACTGAACTGGCACCTTCATTCAGCAGTGTATTTGACTCCACAGAGATGATTTTGAGCAAAAGAAGCCAATCACAATGGAGACAGAGTGTATGATTGTGACTGTGAAGGTGCCATGTCAAAATCAGCCAGTCTTTACAAAAGCAAGACAAAGAGGGTGTGTGTGCATGTGAATGTATGAGAGACCAAGACAGACTGAGAGCTACGTATAGAGAGAATTCTGAAATTTATCTGTTAAATATGCACTTAGCATTTCCATCTGAAAATGTTTATATTATTGAGAAGTCCCATTCCTGTCTCTCTGAACCCACCCACCCAGAGAACTCTGAACAAAGGGAAGGCGCCGAAAAAGCCCAATTCTACCTTCTTGGTGGCTAAGGCAGCTCCTCTTGTGAAGTTGCTAACTGCCCGATTCCCCGCCTCAGCTTTTGACCACACTTGGACACAAATCCAGCTGTGGCAGACACATCATCACCCCTCGCCTACAACCCATTTACTCTTTCTGCTTCAGTTTGGGCTGCAGCTTCTCCAGCCTCCATTTCTGGGACTGGAACCGCCTGGGAGTTGCTTTGTTTAAATAAACCTGTTGTTAGACTTTTTCAACTTGACTTGATCTGACTTGCTGTGTCAGTGGAGAAACCTATTATGGGGCGGGGGGCAAGAAAACCTATTAATTATTAATTCACCTTCTTCAAGTTCTGAGAGTTCCTGTATGTCTTGGTGATATGTTGAGGATTTAATATTTTATTTATATCATCTAATTTGGGACCTAAAATTCTGTTCTTTAGTGGTTCTGTGAATGTGGAGAGTTGATCTCAGTTATGTCCATGTATGTCTGTGGCCTTGTGTATTTTCTCGCATGCATGCTTGTCCTCACTGCCTTTGCTCAGGCTAGCCCAGCTGTAGTCACTCAGCCGATCTTTCATCCTTGTTGGCGTTGCCTGTGGTTTTCTCTGGTACCTTGGGCTGACTTTGCCACCCTCCGTGTGTTACATCTTGTCCTTAATGTTTGCTCTCCCCTTCTTTACTGTCAAGTCTCTTGAGATAAAAACCTACATTATTCTTAAGCTCATTCAGACATGTCAAGAAAAGATTTCTCTCTAAGCTTTAGCTACTCCTCATGCATGTTGACGCACTATGTTTGGTTTATCTTCCATGATTTTGCTCAGTTTCTTGACTCATGAATTGTTTCCCAACCTATTGTTCAGTTTTCAAGTGTTTGAAGTCTCTGTTTCTAACTTAATATTGGTTCCAGTTTAATTCTGTTGTGTATTTCTTGCTATATTTTACTCAAAGCCTTTAAAGGTATATAATGACTTGAGAACCTCATAGGGACTTAGCAATCTCGTGTGAATATTAATTTTCATGTAGAAATGAGCATTATTCATCTGTCAGCACAGGCTTGTGTAGATCTGAGTCATGCACCTAAGTATCTAGTGTTCTGCTGCTGTGGAAGCTGAAGAAAGTGGAGCTCTTTTGAGTCCCATGGTTTTCCTGTGACGTGACTTCATGGATGAACAAATTCTATTGAGTATGTACATAAGTGCCATGTTCTCTTCATCTACTCACCTGCTGATGGGTATCCAGGCTGATTCCATTTCCTGGCTGTTGTGAATAGTGTATGCAAGTGTCTCGGTGGGATCCGGATTGTGATCTTTAACTGAGTCATATGATAGTTCTTTTAGAGAAATTATCCTTTTCAGTGTATGTGTATGCAGAATTGGAGGACAGTGTGTGGAGTCTGTCCTCCTGCTGTCACATGGGTCTTAGGGACTGGATCAAGTCATTGGGCTTGGCAGCACCTCGATCCACTGAGCTGTCTTTCTGGATCTCCTATGATAGTACTATTTTTAGTTTTTCTGGAAACTTCCACTGAGTTTCATAGTTAGCTATTTTAAGAAACAAAAAAAATACTTTTAAGACAAAAAATGTTATAGGAAAAAGATAGTATGTAATAATATAATAGTATGTTAGGACGACACAGCAATTATAACTGTATATATTCTTAACAAGAGAGACCCAAAACATATGAAGCAGAAAACCACAGAACTGAAAGGGAAATGAGGACTCAATGAAAGACTTTAATCCTTCTGTGTTGGCATATGGTGGGACAATTACAGGTACAGAATATGAGTGACATTGTTGACCACCCTGAGCTAAGCCTTCACCTCAGCAGAACATACTGTTCAGAACTTACCACATACACCAGTCCACAAAGCGGGTCCTAAAATCCTTTCTCATTGAGTTTTAGGTCTCAGCTACCATTGCCTTTCAGCCCTTTTAAAATATTTCTTATAGAACAGATGTGCTAACAACTGATTTTATTAATCTGGGAACATTTCCATTTTAACTTCATTTTGAAAAGAATTTTACTACATCTGTTTATTCTGTATGTTGGGGTGGATGTGCCTGGAAGTCAGAAGAAGTCAGGAGAAGTCTCTCCTTCTCCCATGTGGGACCTAAGGATGGAATTCAGGTACTGAACCATTTCACTGACCCCTTAACTTGCTAATGTAATATTCTTGGCTGACATTTTGTTTTCGGGAAGATGAGTCACTTCAGTTGTCACAGCTGTAGGGTTGAATGTCCCACCAAAGTGCTGAGGGCTGCCTTCTCTGCTCCCCATGCCCTGCAGAGGAGCCTCCCGAGCCGGAGCTGGCCAGCACAGTGGCTTTCCAGATGCTCAAGCACTTTTTTCTTTCTTTTTTTTAATTAAAAATAGATTTTTTAATACAATATACTAATTACTGTCTCCCCTCCCCCTACACCCCTCCCATCCAGATACACACTCATTCTTCTCTCCTTAGGAAATAACCAGACATCTAAGTAATAATAATGAAATAAAATAAGTTAAAGAAAAAACAAACAAGCTGGGCTAGAGAGATGACTCAGAGAGAGGTTAAGAGCATTGACTGTTCTTCCAGAAGTCCTGAGTTCAATTCCCAGCAACCACATGGTGGCTCACAACCATCTATGATGACATCTGGTACCCTCTTCTGTATACTGTATACATAATAAATAAATAAATCTTAAAAAAAACAAATCAGAATATGAAAAATAAACAAGAAAAAGAGCCACCAGACATGGTGACACATGCCTTTAATTCTAGCACTGGGAAGGCAGAGGCAGGTGGGTATTTCTGAGTTCAAAACCAGCCTGATCTACATAATCAGTTTCAGGATTCCAGGACAGCCAACCAGATTACATAGAAAGACCCTGTCTCAAAAAACAAAACAAGAGGGAGGGGAGCGGGGGAGGAGAAAGAGGAGAAAACACGAGAAATGCAGAGATGCAGATGTTGCAGAACACACACGTTCACAACTCTGGAATCGCATTAAAACCCCAAACCAGAAGCCATAATATATGTAACAGCAACAGCAAAACAAAACAAAAACCAACCAACCAAAACAAAACGCCCTGGCTTAATAATAAAAGGAGAGAATCCCGCAAAGATAATGAGTCTCTGGTGTTGGTCCCTGCTGCTGGGCGCGGGGCCTACCCTTGAGAGTGCCTTGTTCTCCAGTGAGATTTTCTTAAAGAAAACTAATTTTTGACTTGTAAGTGGAGATAGCCTCTGGGTTAGGGATGGGTCCTTGTGGGCATTTCCCCTCTCTCAACTCTGGGACCCATCTGTTGCAGGCCCTGGGCAAGCTGCCGCTGTCTCTGTGAGTTTACTTGGGCTCCAGTCCTGTGAGTCTAGAAAGCTCTGATTCCTTGTATCTTTCAGCCTCCCCTTCTGAGGGGTTCCCTGAGCCCTGAAGACAGGGATTTGATGGGAACATCCCATGGAGGGCTGAGGGTTTCAGGATCTCTCTTTCTCTCTCTCTATAATGTCTGGCTGTGGGTCTGTGCATTTGTTCATTCCTATCTCTGCAGGAAGAAGCTTCTGTTGTAAAGTAGACCACTACCACAGTTAAAAGCCAAATTTGAAGCAAGCTATAATTAAATACTGACCAGGTGAATGGCCTCTGGCTAGAACCATACCCGAGTCCTAAGAAATGGCCTCAAGGAACAGTGTACAGCAGCTTACAAGGGAAAAGCCATAACTCATTTACCGTCACTTCCAGTCAGAGGCAAGCACGTGTCCTAATGTCCCTCCAGCCTGCTTTCAGTCAGGGGCAAACACATATCCTGATGTATTTCCTGCCTGTGAACCTCACACCCACATGGGATCAAGCACATCTGCAGATGAGTCAAACTTGACAGCAGTGAAAACGTGTTATCTCCCGTAAACAGCGACCGCCAGCATTTCAATAACTATATATATCCTCGGGCAAGGGGCTTGCAGATCAGAGACATTTTTGTTTCATGGATCTTTTAGGAATAGTAATTCAAACTGAAAATGTAACTTGGTGTCTGAGCAAGGCATGGATTTATGAGTAGAGCAGAATTTTGTTTGGGGTCATTATTGCTTGTGGGGCATCTTTGCAAATGCCACAGGCATAGTAATCCCTACACAAAAAGAAGGAAATCTAGTTCAAAATAACTTAGGTAGCTGGTGCTAATTTAAACTTTCAGAATCTGACCTGAGGCAGTTTATTTTAGACACAAGTACAATGCAAAATTTCTTGGTGACTTATCACAATAAAGCTTAAGGTGTTGCTACATGGAAACTCCTTTGCAAAGGGCTTGTGACTGTTTTCCTGAGAATGGATTCTATAGCTTAAGGGCCTAGAGGAGGATCTGGTAAGGTCTAGGCCATCACAGAAGTCACCAAGCTACAGAATACATGGGATCTCCCCTAGAAATGGATTCTATTGACTGAGAAACATTGCTCAAGATAAAGTTCTGAGATAAACTTTGTGAGGGATTTGGGTGTGGCCCAGCCATCTATATATAGATGGCTATAGCACAGATCACCAGGCTATTACCAATGTCTAAGGACAGCCTTCTAGTGTAAAACAGGTGCATATCTCCTTTATTGAGGAGGCAAGTGTGCATTTACCATTCCTGGTTTCCTAGGGCTTATCTGTGAGCAAGGACAATTGCTGTGTTCCTTCAACAGTACAGGAGTGTTTGGGTTTCTCCTAGATCCTTACCTATCTAGCCTCACATTCTTGGCCTCCCAAGCAGCACTGGGTATGGGTTTCATCTTACTGGAGTGGGCCTTAACTCAAATCAGATACTGGTTGGCTACTTACACAGCCTATGCTGCTGGTGGGTCAGTCTGGAAGACTGAAGGGTTTGTAGCAGGGTTGGTGTTTACCTGTCTTCTCTTGTGGTGTGCAGAGTGCCTTCTGGTATATGAATACTAATCTATAGTAGTGAAGGCTCTAGGTAGGCACCAGCTTGGCTTCTCTAGGTTCAATGAGGTGTGTAGGTGTTGTCTTATCAATAGGGCCTTACTGTTGGTTTGTGGAGAGTCACCAATAATCACAACAATAGCCTGGATTGTTTGAGGTTCCTACTGGGACCCCTCTGGACATCAGTTCAATTAGATATAACCCATTCCCAGTACTGGAAGCTTCGTTTGGTGATGAGAGATGTCCAGTTGTGAGTCCCCCTTGTTACTTGGTGATCTCGTTTAGATCACCATTGTGTATGTATTGTAAGAAGGCTCTACTGAATTAGGTTTCCATACAGCCCTCAGCTGTCCCTCCCCAAATTCCCTCCCTTGTCCTCTTTTTTCTCCCATCCCTGTTTAATTTCTTTCATTCCAGTTCCCTCGCCTTGTCCACTCATAGCTGCCTATTCTATTTCCCCTCCCTAAGGGGGTCCAATCCTCCCCCAGTCCCTTTCTCTCTGCCTAACTCTTGTGATTATATGGATTGTGGCTTATCAGTGACATAACAGCTAACATCCCCATATGAGCATACATATACCATATTTGTCTTTCTTGGTATGAGTTACCTCAGGATGATTTTTTTTCAGTTTCTCTCATGATTTTGTTTATAATGGCTGAGTAATATTCCATTGTATAAATGTACCACATTATCCATTCATCTGTTGATGAGCATCTTGGTGGTACAGCAATGAATATGGTTGATCAAGTGTCTCTGTGGCAGAATGAAATGCCATTTGGGCTTAAAAGTGGTTTTAGCCAGATCTTGAGGTAGATTGATTTCTGTCTTCCTGAAAAATTGCCACACTGGTTTCCATAGTTGCTGTACCAGGCTGCACTTCCACCAGCCATGGGGGAATGTTTCCCTTACTCTGTATCCTTGCCATCATGAGCTACCTTTTATTGATCTTGCCATTCTGATGTGTGCAAGGTGAAATCTCAAAGTGGTTTTGGTTTGCATTTCCCTGATAGCTAAGGATGTTGAACACTTCTTTAAGTGCTTTTTAGACATTTGAGTTTCTTCTTTTGAGGATTTTTTATGTATGTACACCTTTTTTAAATTTTAGTTTTCTTCTTGACATCCAATTTTTTTTAGTTCTTTCTGTATTTTGGATATTAGCCCTCTTTTAGATGTGTAGTTGACAAAAGTATTTTTCTGTTGTACAGGCTGCCACTTTGTCCATATGATGGAGTCTTTTGCCATCAGAAGCTTTTCAGTTTCATGAGGTCCCATTTATTAGTTGTTGATCTTAGTGCCTGTGCTGTTAGTGTTCTGTTCAGAAAGTTGTCTCCTGTGCCAATGTGTTCAAGGCTATTTTCCACTTTATTTTATGTTAGGTTCAGTATATCTGGTCCTATGTAAGGTCTTTGATGCATTTGAAGTTTAATTTCATGCAAAGTGGTAAGTGTTGGTCTACTTGCATTTTTCTACATGCTGCTGTTCTGTTTGACCAGCTTCATTGTTCAAGATGCTGTCTTTTTTTTTTTTTTTTTTTTTTTTTTTTTTTTTTTTTTTTTTTTTTTTTTTTTTTTTTTTTTTTTTTTTTTTTTTTTTTTTTTTTTTTTTTTTTTTTTTTTTTTTTTTTTTTTTTTTTTTTTTTTTTTTTTTTTTTTTTTTTTTTTTTTTTTTTTTTTTTTTTTTTTTTTTTTTTTTTTTTTTTT
>PVIH01009924.1:41170-79145 GCA_004025045.1 Sigmodon hispidus | reverse complement strand
TATTGCTTATCTGCCGTGATTTGCTTGCTGGCATGCTGCACCTGCAGCAGCAGCTTGACCCGCTCGATGGGCGCTACCGCCGTCTTGGAGATGGCAGCGGCCACTCCACCTGCCAAGAAGTCCTTGGCGAAGGATACAGCGGCATCTGTCATGTTGAAAGAAAAAGAAAAGGCAGACGAGTGCGGTACGGGACTGGGTTGACAACCGGCTTTGACTCCCGGACTCTGGGGAGTATTATTCTTTCAAGGTAGAAAAACATGATGAGGAGACAGCAGCTGAGGGAAGAAGCTGAAATACTGCTATGGGAAAAGGTACCAAGCTGCACAGCTGAACAAAATGGGTTGAGTATAGATGAAGGTGCTAGCAAGTTATATGCCTGGACCCTAGTTCAATCAGCATAAAAATAATATATGTCTGTGTGATTATTTCAAGCTAAGTGGGGCTGAGAGTGAGTCTGAAACTCTGGTCCAGGCCCAGAAAGTCGGGGTCAGAAATCTTTTACAACAGAGGGAGAGGATGAGGGGGTAGGAGCTGGAGGAGGGAAGGGAGGGCAAACTATGTTTTAGTTATATTGCATGAGAGAAGAATCAATTTTAAATAAAAAAAAGAATGAATGCATTTTAAAAAATAATTGTGTAGAGTTTTTTCCATTTGTTTACCTGGTTACATTTATTAAATTTTATATACTGAACACTTTCTGCATCTCTGGTATTTCTGGTATGACATCTACTTCATCATGGTGGATTTTAGTATATTTTTTTTTTGAGAATTTTATCTGTGTTCATAAGGAAATTGGTTTATAATTTTTTTATTGCTGGGCTTTAAATAGTTTGAATATCAATGTTAACTGTAGCCTTACAAAATGAATTGGGCAATGTTCCTTCTGTTTCTATTTTGTGGAACAATTTGAATAGTACTGTCATTAACTCTTTTATGAAATTCTGGTAGAATTCTACACTAAAACACTAGGCTTTTTGTTTGTTTGTTTGAAGACTTTTAATTATTGTTTCTATTTCACAAAGGGGTTTAACTTTGTTTAAATTACTTATATTATCTTGATTTAACTTTGGTAAATGGTATGCATGGAGCTAACATCCATTTTTTATGACATCCAATTTGGTGTTTTTAAAGTATGTTCTTGTGATTCTCTGGATTTCCTCATTGTCTGTTGTTATATCCTCTTTTTCATTTGTGGTTTTGTTAATTTGGATATTCTCTTTCCATCTTTTAGTTAGTTTAGAAAAGGGTTGGTTCATCTTATTGATCTAAATAGCACCAACTCTTTGATTTATTGATTCTTTGTATTGTTCTTGTTTCTATTTTATTGATTGCAACCCTCAGTTTCTCATTATCTACTCCTTTGGGTGTGATTTCTTCTTTTTGTTCTGCATGTGCTGCTACTAGTATAAGACCTCTTCAATTTTTTTGTTTTATTTTGTTTTGGTTTTTGTTTGCTTTTGTTTTGTATTTAGACACCTGGTATTATGCTTTAGAACTATCGTTATTGTGTCTCAAAATTTTGGGTATATTGACGATTAATTTCATTGAAATTCAGAAAGTCATTATTTTTTTATTTTTGTCTTGATCCATTTTCCATTCAATAGTGAGTTGTTCTCTTGTCATGATGTTGTAAATTTTTTGTTGTGGTTGATATCCAACTTTAATCCATGGTGGTCAGATAAAATGGAAGCTGTCATTTCAGATTTCTTATATCTATTAAGACCTGACTTATGTCTGAGTATGTGATCATTTTGTAGAAAGTTCCATTAAGTGCTAAAAAGAACACATTTGTTTTTGGTGAAATGTTCTGTAAAAATCTGTTAGGTCAATTTGGTTTATAATGTCCATTAGCCCAACATTTTTGTGATCAGTTTTTGTCTAGACTATCTTGTGGTAGAATGTTCTGTATGCTGTAAATAAAGTAACTGATTTGGCCTATGTACAGCACCTTAGAAGAGGGTAGAGAATCAGAGGGCAGGCAGGTAGGAAAGGGTGGAGTTAGTCAGTCTCCATCTGACCCCCGAAGAAGACAGACATATAAAGAAACAGGTGAGCCACGGGCTGCGGGCCACATGGTGGGAAGATTAATGAAAATGGGTTAAAATTAAATAAAAGAACTAGCTAGTAATGTGCTTGAGACATGGGCCAAACAGTATAAAGTAATATAAGTGTCTGATTCATTTCTTTGAGAGACAAAAGCCGCCACAGGAGCGCCAGGTCACAAAACTCCGAGACCAAAAGGGGCCCAAAAAATTTAATACAACACTATTTGTCTATTGGTAAGAGTAGGAAATCGATGTCTCCCACTCTCCATGTATGAGGGTCAATACATGATGTAAGCTATAATAGTGTTCCTTTTACAAACTTGGGCACCCCTCTATATAGGGCATAGATGTTAAGAATTCCAGGGTGATCTTAGTTAATTTTTTTTTATGAGAATGTAGTGTCTTGTCCTGTTTCTATTGATTAGTTTTCATTTGAACTCTATTTTGTCAGATAGTAAAGCAGCTATACAAGCTTGATTCTTTTTTTTTTTAATAGCTGGCATGTTTATTACTCCATATTCTGAAGCAGTTCATGCCCAGCATTGTGCTTAGGGGCCTTTTGTTTTTTTAAACAGTAAGTAAAGGCATTCTTTAAAAGGCACATGTTCCTTAAATAGGTAGGAAAATTCCCACCTATCTCCTCTCTTCTTGGGGAGAAGCCCCGTACTGGCACCTAGAAGCATTCAGCCAAACCAGCTTGATTCTTAGGCCCTTTGCTTAGAATATCTTTTTCTATTCTTCTACCCTGAGGTGATGTCTATCCTTAATGTTAAAGTATGTTTCTTGGATTCAGCAGAAGGATGGATCCAATTTCCTCATCTACTCTATTTGTGTATTTTTATTAGCAAATTGAGACCATTGATGTTGAGAGATATCAATGAGCAGTGGTTTTTGATTCTTGCTATTTTTTTGTGGTGGTGATGGTGTGTGTATATGGGGAGGGATTCTCCTTTTTTGATTTGCTTGTCTAGATTTATTTATTTCTTGATGTAATTAAACTCTTTGGGTTGGAGTTTCTTTCTCTAACCTGTAGGGTTAGACTTGTAGAAAGGTATTGCTTAAATTTGGTTTTATCATGGAATGTCTTAATTTATCTGTTGGTATTAAAAGTTTTGCTGTATAAACTAAGTTGGGCTGGCATAGATGGTCTCTTAACATCTGTAGAAAATATCTGTTCAGGCCCTTCTGGATTTTAGACTCTTCATTGTGAGGTGTAATTCCAATAGGTCTGCCCTTATATGTTGCATGCTCATTTTCTCTTGGAGATTTTAATATTCTTTCTTTGTTCTGTAATTTAGTATTTTGATTATTTTTCCTGGTTTATCTACCTGGTATTCTGTATGTTTCTTATTCCTTGGTAGGCATCTCCTTTAGGTTAGGGGACTTTTCTTCTATGATTTGTTGAAAATATTTTCTGTGCTTTGACATGGGTTTCTTTTTCTACTCTTATTACTCTTAGATTTGATCTTTTCATAATGTTCCAGATTTCTAGTTGTTTTGTACCAAAACTTTTTTTAAAATTAATATTTTCTTTAACTGAGGTATATATTTCTTCTATTGTGTCTTCAATGCCTGAGATTTTTATTCCATCTCTTATATTCTATTTATCAGGCTTGCTTCTCAGTCTTTTGTTCAAGTGCCCAAATTTTTCATTACCAGATTTCCCTCAGAATAAATTTTCTTTACTGATGATTGATTTCCATTTTCTCTTACTCTATTTCCACTTTCATGTCTTGAACTGTCCTGTTCATTTTCTTCTACTGCTTTTGTTTTTATTGATTCCTTTAAAGATTTATCTTCTTTTATAATATTTCTATCATATTCATAATAGCTGATTATTTTTCAAATTGTGCTTCAACTATGTTGGAATACCCAGGGCCTGATGTGGTACACTTGCTGAGCCTTAATAGAGATATTTGTCCTCACTTTTTGTGATTTTGTTTTTACTCTAATGTATAGGCATCTAGGTTTGGAATGATTATAATGATGCACTCATCTCTGGTCTTTGTTGGGTGCATATTTTGTTCCTTAGTTTCTGTTGCTATTTATCATACTTGATATGTGTGTTGGCAGGTAGGAAATTCATCTGGCATCCTGATAGGTGTGGCCAGTAGGAGTTCTATGTAAAATGAGTTTTTAGGTATTGAGAGCTGAGCTGATCCTTTAGAATGTAGACAGGTTAAGAGAGGGGACTCTGGGGATCCAGAGGAGAAAAGACAGCAGGGTGTTCCACCAGAAACTGTTTAGACCCCTGGGAATGGGGTCAGAGAATGAGGAGAGGCTACAGCTGGTAATCTGACACTAAAATAGCAATGAGACTGGGAGATTGGACTTTAAAGAACAGAAGAAGTGAAGATTTGGGATAAACCTACCTGCTTCACTGATCAAAGTTTAAAGTTCTTGCATTTCTGTTTAGCCATGATTTCCATCAGGAGGCAACTAAATAAAGACAAGCATTTGTAATGGAGATAAAAGCACAATGGCAGTGTGGAAGGAGACCAAGAGACACACTGTGACACAAGCACTAGGACTTATGTATTGACAAGCCTGAATATCTGAATTATTTTCCCAGTGGTTCCCAATTTTAAGACCACTGCAAATAAGAAGGGCTAAGGAAAGTGAGATGACTAGAGAGAAAAGTCTCTATGAGCAAAAGATGACAGGGAAGGAGATGATTTACAAAATGCAGTCTCTTTATGAAGAAACTCCAGGGACTAGTTCTCCAAATCCAGTAGCAGTGGTGAGTTTAAAAATCATCTCTAAAATCCCATGAATTCTCAACTTCCTACAAATTTAAATGTTTCCAGTTTTATGGTAAATAGAAGTCATCATAAACAGTAATTCACAAACAGAAGACACAGATTCCAAGACATTCACTGGCTTCTGTTATAATAGAAAGAGAGGACCACTAACTAACTGTACAGCTACAGAAAGGTCTTTAGCTCTCATAAGTAACAGCTCAGGGTTAGGGCTTGGGTTAGGGTTCTATGAAGGAGCTAACTAGCTTTTCCCAAATAGTATTTTTATAATTATCAAGGGACAAAAAAAAGCATTTTGCCAGTAGTTGGTGTTGCGTTTCTGTCTGATTTTCAATCTACTTGTATATGCACTCATTCAATTCTATGATTATATATTTCATTAAGGTCATATAGAAATTGCCAAAGGAAGTAAAACAGGATAAGAGTGAATCTCAATGTGCCAGGTACTATATAAAATGAATCTAAATTGATTTTCACAACAAGTGAGAAAAGATGAGTAACATACCCCTTGCCTAAGATGGTAAAACTTATCCTAACATGATTAGGATTCATAACTCATTTTCTGACCATTACACCATTATAGAAATATCCAAGATATTCAATAATATTAGGAAGTACTTGAAAGGATGTCAGAAAAACCCAACACACTACAAAAGTTTCTTGATGTTCTAAATATTTCCAGAATACTGGGAATTCCACAACTAGTCATCAGTGCCTAGATAGCAAAGAATTTATTGCATATATAACAGAGGATCCCCAGCCCTAACCTCTACTTTCCCAACATACCACTAAGAAACTGTATGGCCTCAGTAAGTTATAAGACAAATAAATCCTTCTCTAAACTACTCTTGGTCATGGTGTTATCAAAGCAACAGAGATGTGAACTATAGAAATCACTAGGAAGAATTAAGATATTTTACTTAGTCTTGAGGTAAATTTAGCAGTATCTGTCACCCCCAAAATCAATAGTTTTGACTGAAATATGTTTTTAAAAACTTACTTTAAGAAATTGTCTGAGTTAATTAGAGAGAGGCACTGCTCAGTTTTTAAGAGTACCAACTGTCCTTCCAGAGAACCTTAGTTAAATTCCCAGCATCTACAAGTCACATGGGTGGTACACAGATATACATGCAAGAAAAATACCCATACACATAAAATAAAAATAAAGATCTTTTTATAAAAACAAAATACTCATAAATATGCAAAATATTTATGAATTGAGATATTTTATAGTATTGGTGCTAAGTATACTGTCCTTTTCAATGTTATTGTTATAAATAGCCAAAAACATCTATAAAGAAGAAATAATTCAATAAGTGGTTGCATTTTACAAAACTGAACACTGAGTAGAAACTAAAAAGCATGAGAAGGATAAACACAAGCTGATATTATTGTTTTAGATATTGATTGCCATATAAATAACAAGGCACTTCAGTTTAAGGCCATTCTTTATCAAGTCTCCAGACTCTGGACTGACAGTCTTTGGGGTGTTGGTTGAGTGGTTAACTCAACTGGCAGCTGGCCTGGAACAGGAACACTCAAGATCTGACTCAATTTATCAGGTGACTGTGATGAAGAGCAATTTCAATTCTCTTCCATGCAGATGGAATTCTCATCTCTTCACCTAAATGTATAGACTAGGTTAACTTCTATCATGTTGTACATTCATATCAAACCTATGCTCCTACCAAACTATTTGGTGCCCGTTGGCCAACATAAGATGCTTAATCATGCCCAGACAACATGAAAAAAGACTTCAGATTCAGTTCTGATACACACAAATCATTGGAGGATATTGATGGAACTATCTGTACAAATTATTATGTAAACAACTAGGGAAATTGAGAAGCATAACAGGAGAGTCTTTGCTTTTAAAAGTTTAGGAACAAAGTATCTGAGGAATATATTACATACATTGTTGAAATAATGAAAAGAAATATGTGTGGCAAAGAGTGTCAAAATAGAAGAAAATTTGGGATGATAGTGCTGGAGTGTGAACCTTCACACATAGTAGGCAATCTCTCTATCACTGAAGTATCCCCAAAAGGAGAATTTTTCTGTGTAAATATGCCTGCTGCCTAATTTTTTCATAATTATGTATAACTCAAAATTATGAAATAAAATGAAGTGGATGAACTATGCAAGAGAATGCCCTCAACTTATCAACTAAAAAAATATTAATAGCAGCTTTTCTCTTTATGATTTTCTCTGCCTTCTTTATTTTATATATCAAATGCATATAAACTTTGAAATCAGAAAAAATAGAAATAAGCAGCAGAATCAACTCAAACCAATAGTTGTGTCTTTCTTCTTCCTCACACAGATACTTCTATTTCAGCATTACTTCATCTCTGCAATTTACATTATCAAAATTGTCATATATTTGAGGTAATGAAATGTCCCTAGTAGCAAAGTAGATACTTTTGTTGTAACAACTTATCAAGACCAGGAAGCAATTCAAAACTGCTTAGTGATCATGGGTATTCTATATTTGGCCTTTGGACTTCCCAAACCCAAATCCATGTTTGCTAATTTAGGATGCCACTTCCATAACACAGCTGTCATCATGTTTTAACCACAGGATTTCAAAGCAAGGAAAAACTGCATTTTGTTTTTGTACTATTTTTTTGGTATTTATTTATTTGTAATGTTTTTAATTATGTGAATGTGGGACAAGAGTGTATTCATGTGAGTGCTGGTGCCTACAGAGGCTAGAGCTTCAGATACTCCTAGAGCTCTTGGTTTTAAGCAATTGTGGTCAGGCAGAGGAGAGTACTATGGACCAAATGGAGTCTTCTGCAGAGCAGTCTGCACACTGAGCCATCTCTCCAACCATCTTGATATTTCTTGAAGATATATTTACTCTCCCTTAATATTCAAGTTTTTTAAATTTGCAAATGTAATCTCATGTCTGTTTTCATTTGTTTTCAAAAGCAGACAGTATCTACATGGTCTGATCTCATTTAAGTGTATGTACTGTTTGCTCGGTAATGGTTAAAACAAGATTGATTTATCCCTACTTCTTTCAATTAAGAAAGATGTTTATTTTTAACTGAATATTATGGCTATATAAATCCATCTTAGTTCATGAAGAGATGATTACATTTCATATTTATCCATATTGCTTTATAAACATTAAGGGGAAATCCCAAGTGCTTATGGGATACAAAGTGCATGTAGTAACAGTAACAAATTAGGTACACTCAACATATTTGGGAAAGTGGTCATTGCTTGCCCTGAGGAAGATCAAAGATTAAGGATGGAAGTATCTTTAGGCCTGTTTATAATTTTCAGTTGAAAAGTGCAAACTGAAAGGACTGCTAGATCAGGATGGTAGAGGAACAACCATGTGTTATAGTATGTCTTCTGTGATGTAATATTGGCAATTACACATTTTAATTAGAAATGTATAAAGTAACTTAAATGCAGCTTGTACCATCACTGGGGTGGCTGAGACATAGCTGAGTAAGGCTACTGAGGTGACTTCTGAAAAAAGCCAGGCCCAGAAAGGAATCAGATGTTCCACTGCCAAAATCTGCCAGCTATTTTTAGGTCAGGAACTCTATCCAGGGCAGGTATTCAGAAGACTGCACTTCTTAATATGTTGTTTTTTGGGGGGATGGGGAAGAACACAGCCCTAGTTTTGGCAATGAGCATTAGTTTTTTTAAATTCTTCTTGGGGATTCAACGGGAGGTTGAATTCAACTATTCCTCTGCTTTGAGGACTAGAGGCATGGCAAACACAAGTTTAATTAGAATCTAAACAAATCATAAACCCAGGAAATTTCTTGACAAAGAGACAAAATCCAGAGGCAGAAATTTTTCTTTGAATGGCCAGAGTTGACCTTTCCCAAAGATAGTATAAAAATGTCAGCTGAGGACTAGAAAGAGGCCTGTACTCAATCCTACCATTCAGTAGTTATAGGCAAAGAAGTTCAGGTGGAAATGGGCTTATGGAATTACAATGATGTACCTTTTGCAAAGTACTCCTAGAGCTCTGTGCAAGGACTTTAACTATATCATGATCTTTGCTATAAAGTCTGGGGAAAGTAAGAAAGCATAGTAGTAATTAAGTCTGATCAAGGGTCAGTGTGGGACACAGTACAACTATGGCAAGAATAGACCCTAAGGAGGCTTTGGTTCCCTCAGTACTGTAGGCTTTCATGAAGAAAATGGTCACTAGTTAGTTCTCTAGGCAGTGTCTCCAGATTATCAATCACCTTATCTTTTCACTGGATTAATCCATCTCAGACAAATAACCACAATTTCTTATCTCATTTTGCAAATGTCAAATTCTTTGTTCCATTTATCTTACACCTAACATTACCTCTGGACTCTCCCCCTCCCTCCCTCCCTCTCTCTCTCTCTCTCTCTCTCTCTCTCTCTCTCTCTCTCTCTCTCTTGCTCTCTTGCTCTCTCGCTCTCTCTCTCTCCCCATCTGTCTGTCTTTCTCTGTTTGTGTGTCTGTCTGTCTCTCTGTCTGTCTCTCTGTGTCTGTCTCTCTCTGTCTCTCTCTGTGTAGTGTGTGTATGTGTTATTCTATGTGCATTGTGATTGTATAATATTGTGTATGATGTTGAGTATTTTTCTATTTGTGCATGATATTGTATGTATTTAAGTTTCTAAGCATTTCCTATATGTTCTGTTCTATGTTCTTACATTGGAAAATTCTTTCAATCAGACATAATTATTTTTTTATCACACAGCAATTAATCCCAAAGGCAGTCTTCGCTAACATGACAGGCAAGTATTTTGTCATCAGTGATTAATATTTAGATCCAAACACCAGAGATGAGAAATTGTTACTGAGGGTGCACCTTCATTACAAGATATAAAGAAATCAAACAGTAACTGAGTTCAAAACTTCTTTCTGACTTTTATAGTGCTGGAATGTGTTATACAGCCTACTAAAGGAAGAGATAGCATCAATGCCTTACCAAATTGAAAATCCTATAAACTAGAATATTAACATGGAAGATAAGATGTGTTCACTATGCAGTAGTGGCATAACCACTACTTGTTGGAAGTAACCAAGTACTCTATGATTTGAGATCCACTCCACAAGAAGGAATTTAAACCTGGTAATGTAAATCTAGTCAAAAACCCATGGCTGACAAGCTCTTAGGCTATAAAGGAGAACTTACTACTATTGTATAATTAAAGTGGCATAGTGCCAGCCAACATTCTAAATATTTATATGTATACAGACAAATGATACCCTCAATGTTTATCATAGAAGTTTCACTTTGTAGGTAATGGTGGTTAATGAAGAGAATCATGGCTGGTTAAGAATAAGAGACTGTTGAGTGTTCAGTTCTAAGCAGAACATTAATGCCATCCCTCCCTTTATGGCTCAGAGAACACAGAGAGAGAATATAAGAAGTAAAAGATGGGTGAAAAGGGATGCCAAATGGAATCTTTTAGGAATGACACAGCCATTACAACGATGATGGCACAGCTACATCTGCCTGCACTGGACATATACCACAAAATTAGCTCCATCAACAGTTGATTATATATCAGGGAAGCACACTGCCCTACCTATTCCTGTTGAATTATTGATTGATTCTAGGAGAAAAGCAGTCATTGTCTCCAGTTGCATAGTCACTAATAAACATATCAAGCTCCAATGGATTGTTCCAAACCCATGATCATCCAGACAGCCCTAGTTAAACTCAGTGCATCACAAAATAAAACAAAAGGGCATGAATGTGGGAAATTGACCTTTATGGAAGGGGAAGGATTGATAAGAGTAATAAGAGAGAGTCAATTCATGATTCTATTCAGAATGCATTAGATAAATAGCAAAAATGTCAATGGAAAAATTTAATATTTATTGTTTAACATCTCCACTTGAGGCCTAAATGAAGTTGGTTGATTGGTTAGTTGGTTGGCTGGTTTGTTGGTTTGGCTACTTGTGTTTTTTACTTATTTTGATTAGGCAGAAGAAAGAAAAGTTTGGAGTCCTTCTGTAAAGCAAGTAGAAAGGAAAAAAAGAGTTTATCTGAGGCATCCTTCTAGTTTGGCCTCCTGGGAATTTGTAGGGCCAATATTCCTAGCCAGTAGGGAACATCCTTTGCAGAAGACTAACCCAGAACAGTGACCTATTAAGGGATAAGTGCATAAATTTGAGTCTGCAGTGGAATTCCTGAATATTCTGTGCCTCAAGAAAGCTATGATAAAACCATAACCCATGTCAATTTAATGTTGAAATTAAGATCTGGACACAGGAAGAAGCAGCAGGATTCAGAGAGCCAAAGGAACAAGGGCTGTCATTTGGAAATTGCTCTGTCTGGCCAGCACAAGTCTCCATGGATTTATGGAACAAGCAAGAACTTCCTGCATTGTTCATCAAATACTAACAGGAAAAATGCTAACAAACAGGAATTTGAGAAGCTTGGAAAAGGGCCTCATCATAGATTTAGGATGTTAAAGAAAAGGATATCTTTTGTTGTCCTTGTATAAAATCAACTAGTCAAGATTTCATTAAGACCAATAAAATTATAAACATGTGCTTCCCAAGTCCACTAGTCTGATTTAAATATATAGAAAGGTCATATATTATGTCCTTGCATGCAAACAAACATTATATGTCATTTTTCTTCCCTAAAACTTTTTGGAATTTTAAACATAATGCATATTTATTTTTAAAACTCAAACTAAAACATAAATAACAAAATATAACAAATCATATAGTTCATGTATTATCACAAGTTTCATTTTATAAACTACCATTTGACATTTTAAGCACATGTGAAATATTTTAGAGATGCTGAAATGTATAAACATATACATAAACTCATTAAGACATAAATACACACATTAGATTATACTAAACACATATAGCTTGAATACACCATTAGTAAAGGCTGTATATGATTTTATATTCTGCCATATCACTGTCTTGATATAGACATATAATGAATGATGTCTTTTTGAATTGGAATTTAAGAATGCATGCCAGTTTACTTGTTTTGGGTTTCATAGTTTTTCCATCTAATGGATGCAAAGACAGCTCTGTCCCCAGATAAATATTGTTAAAACCCTGACCTACTTGACCTCATAGTTCTGAAGCTTTTTGTTATACAGTTGGGATGTGTGCTCTAGATGTGTTTCTGTGAAGAACAGGAGAGTAGAGACAGTATTGCATATACAGTAAATTGACAGACTGTGGTGATAGAAGCTAGCAACTAGTCCTTTATTGTGAAATAATCTTTTTATTTACTCTAAAGATTTATCACTCAGACTGGTTGATCAAAAAAGCTGATTAGTCAGTAGCCAGGCAGAAATTATAGGAACAACCAAAGTAGGAGAATGAGAAGGGTGGAGTTAGGATATCCAAGGAAGCCTGAGGAAGCAGGATGTATACAAAAATAAGGTAACAAGCCATGAGAAATGTGGCAAAATATATAAGAAATATGAATAAATTTAAATGTAAGAGTTAGCTAGTAACAAGCCTGAGCTACTGACTGAACATTTATAATTTATATTCAGTCTCTGAGTCAGTTAGTTAGGAAGCAGTTACTGGTTATTTGGGAGCATGTGGTTGGGATGGAAAAATATCACCTATAGTTCTTCCTCCCTCTTGCCAAGTTTGGTGAAGATGATAAAGCTGGTGGCATTGGTTCAACAGCTAGACTACTTCAGCAAAAAATGTTTCTGCTATTTTTTGGTCTTTCTTCTATTATCATTACATTTAGAATCAAGATGTCTGGTATTTGATATCTTGATTTGTCACTTTTTAAAGTTAAATCCACCATGTGTGAACATTGCATTATATTCTCATTACAGGTCCTGTACAAGTAAAAAGATGAGCCTGTTTGGCTCTATCTCCCACTGAAACAACTTGTCAGACCACCTGTGGTTTAGACACAGCCTGGTTGAGTTATAATTTTCACAACAAACAAACTTTGAGGTAGAGAAAAAAGCTTGCCTCATTTTTAAAACCACTTTTTTCCAATTGGTATCTAGGATGAAATTCAAATTTGATACTGCTTCTTCCCAAATGGTCACTTCTTTTCTAATCTTCCTAGCTTCTATATATAAGAGTATATGTGTTTCAAGACCATCTTTTTTTTTATTTCAATAACAGATCCCATCAAGTTTTATAGCGTCTTTCTTTGGTGAACAAATCTATACAACCAGTCCTGAGGTCAACATGTAGCTCATCCACCTGCCTTTTGGCTTCCACTTGAAGCACTAAATAAGAATTTTATACTGAATATGTTTAAACTGGAACTTTTTATCACCCAGACCACTACTCATGATTTCTTCTTCCAAGTTAATATCAGTCTCTTTTACTGAATTCTTCAGGGTAGCAATAAATATATTCCCTCTGCCCTCCCCAACCTACTCCAATGTCCCCCCACCCCACCCCACTTCACCCCTCATTCCCTCCTTCAAAAGGGCAAGGCCTCCCATGGGGAGTCTTCAATACCTGGTACCCTCAGGCAAGGTCGGACAAGGCCTCTCTCTCCTGTATCACGTTTGATCAAGGCATCCTACCATTGGTAGTAGGCTTCATAAAGAAAGCTCATGTACCAGGGATAGATCCTGATTCCCATGTCAGGGACCCTTTAAACAATACAAGCTACACAACTCTTTCTCTTAAGCAGAGGATCTAGTTCAGTCCAATGCAGGCTACTCCGCTGTCAGTCTAAAGTTCTTGAACCATTAGCTTGGTTCAGTTGTCTCTGTAAATTTCCCTGTCTTGATCCTGACCTCTCCCCATGTTCATACAATCCCTCTTCTCTTTCTTTGACTGGACTCCTGGAGCTTGGCTTGGTGCCTGGACATAGATCTCTATATCAGACTCTATCAGCCACTAGATGAAAGCTCTTTGATGACAGTTAGGTTATTCACCAACCTGAATACCAGGGTAGGCCACTTTAGGCACCCTCTCTACTGATGCAAATTCTAAGCTGTGGACTTTCTTTGTGAATTCCTAGGGTTTTCCTAGCACTAGGTTTCTCACTAACCTCAGAATGCCTCCCTCTCTCAAGATATCTCCTTCATATTTCTTCCTCTCCACCCCTCCCTCAGCTCAACCATCCTGTTCCATCATGTTCTCATCTCCTATACCTTCCCCTTCACTATCTTCTCATACTCACTTTACTCAAGATATCTAGTCTATTTTTCATTTCCAGGGCAATCTATGTGTACTTCTGAGGGTCCTCATAGTCAGCTAGCTTCTCTGAAGATGTGGATTGCAGTCTGGTCATTATTTGCTTTACATTTACTATCCATTTATAAGTTAGTACAGATCATGTTTGTCTTTCTGGGTTACCTCACTCAGTATGATATTGTCTAGTTCCATCTATTTGCCTGAAAATTTCATGATGTCACTGTTTTTTACAGCTGAGTAATATTCTGTTCTGTGGTTGAGAGCATCTAGGTTGTTTCTGGGGTCTGGCTATTACAAATAATGCTGCTATGAACATAGTTGAGCAAGTCCTTGTGGTATAATTGAAGATATTTTGGGTATATGCCCAATAGTGTTATCCTTAGGTCCTGAAGTAGATTGATTCCCAATTTCCTAAGAAACTGCCATATTGATTTCCAGAGTGGCTGTATCAGACAACACTCCTACCAGCAGTAGAGGAGTGTTTCCCTTTCTCCACATCCTCTCCAACATAAGCTGTCAGTGTTTCTGATCTTAGCCATTCTGACAGGTGTAAGATGGCATCTCAGAGTCATTTTGATTTGCATTTCCCTGGTGGCTAAAGATACTGGGCACTTCCTTAAGTGTCTTTCAGACATTTGAGAGTCTTCTGTTGAGAATTCTCTGTTTAGACATGCATCTCATCTTTAAATTAAATTATTTCATTTTTTGATGTCTAGTTTCTTATGTTCTTTATATATTTTGGAGATCAGGCCTCTGTCAGATATGGGACTGGTAAGCAGTTTTTCCCATTATGTATGCTGCCATTTTGTCTTATTGACTATGCCCTGTGCCTTACAGAAGCTTTTCAATTTCAGGAGGTCCCATTTATTAATTGTTGCTCTTAGTGTCTGTGATACTGGTGTTATATTTAGGAACTGGTCTATGTGCCAATGTGTTCAAGGTAACTCCCTACTTTCTTTTCTATCAGGTTCAGTGTAAATACATTTATGTTGAGGTTTTTGATCCAATTGAACTTGAGTTTTGTGCATGGTGACCGATATGAATCTATTTGTAATCTTCTACATGTTGACATCCAGTTATGCCAGCACTATTTGTTAAAGATACTTCCTTTTTTTCCATAGTAAAGTTTTGTCTTCTTTATCAAAAATCAAGTTTTCATAGGTATGTGGGTTAATGTCAGAATCTTTATTTTGATTCCATTATGTCAATACCAAGCTGTTTTTATTACCGTAGCTCTATAGTAAAGGATGATGATGCCTCCAAAAGTTGCTTTATTGTATGATATTGTCTTCAAAGTAAATACAGACTCTGTTACTATCTCATGCCACCACCTTGATCCAAAGATTCATCAGTTTATATCTCATCATCATAAGTGTCCTAACTATACTGACTATGGCACCTTTTGTTCACTGCTTGCTAACAAATGACAGATCAAGCCACCCCTGTGATCATACCATTCTGTGATTCTCTATCTCACAGAAAGGCAAATTTTCAAAATAGCTCAAAGATGCCATATGTCTATACATTCCATTCCTAAAATCCTCCTTTTCAATCCCTTGCTGGTCCTTCCAAATCAGTACGTTTAAAGAATGGAAACTATCTGAAGATATTATTTAGTAACTTCTCTTGTCCTGGCATATTATTGTGGTGGAATGTTCTCTGTATGCTGTAAATAAAGGACTGTTTTGGCCTATGTAGAGCACCATAGAAGTGGGTGGAGAATCAGAGGACAGACAGGTAGAAGGAGAGTGGACTTAGTCAGTCTCCATCTGAACCCCAAAGAAGAAGCATGTAATGAATCCAGGTGAGCCCCGGGCCGGGACACATGGTAGACAGATTAATAGAAATGGGTTGAATTAATATGAAAGAGCTAGCTAGTAATGCGCTTGAGACATGGGCCAAACAGTATGAAGTTAATATAAGTGTCTGATTCATTTCTTTGGGGGACAAAAGCCGCTGCAGGCCCGGTCCCAACATCCGGCGCCAAACAGGCCCAGGAAACTTTTTACAATAGATGGCATCCCAATGTGGTCCGAACACCTGCATAGAGCTTAAGAAAGTTTGAAAAGTTTAAAGAGTGGTTTAGATGACTGGAACAGAGCCAAAAGCAGCTTTCTGAATTGCATATTTGAATTGATTTATGGTACAGAGGCAGTGTGGTATTCAGGCAGAAATTTACAAATGGTATATCCGTGGCACATAGCTTAAACACATTTATTTCATGGAAGGTTTGGAATAAGTGTGATTGATTTAAGGTTTCTGCTTATATTGAACAGAAAGGAAACAGAGTCAAAAACAGTTTTTCTGGTTGCAGCATTTCCTGAGTCTGCTCTGTTTGCTGGCAGCTAGAGAGATGCAGCAGGCACCTCTGCCATACTGTAAAGCAGCCAAAAGGAGCGGAGTCAGCAATCAAAGTGATAGTGATATTTTAAAAGCTCTTTGGTTAGAAAATGGTTAATCTTTGGTTAAGGATTCTTAATAAAATAGATTTAGACTCACAAAACCTCTAAAAGGGGTACAATGTATGTAAAATAAGCATAGGCTTCAGAGAGAGAGAAATAAAAGGGTAAAGAGAGCCCTTAAAGAAAGAAAAATAGGAAATAAAGATTTAAAAAAAAAGCCACGTGAAGATGGCAGATAAACAGAGAGTCTGAATTATGGTTATTGTGTTTTCTTTTAATTTTTTAACTTTTAATGAGCTAACTGCAGAAAGACAATTGATTGCTAAGACTGCTAAGCTAAACAAATACATATACTTTAAAGATATCTTGACTTTGAAATCTGTTTATAAGAATATGTTGCTTGGGAAAAGAGTTTCTGTTTTTGTCTCCACAGAAGATCAAAATCTGTGGATTGGTTCCAGGCAAATGTGGTTTCATTTGCCAAGGCCACCTGAAAATTCTCTGATGGGAAGATCAGCTTCCAAGATGCCAGTTGAGAAGATCCAACCTCAAGACCCCATGAGATTGCCATTGTCCTTTGACAGCAGGAAGTAGTAAAAGAAAGCTACATCCGATTTCCCCAAAATATTACTTATTAATATCTGTTTTCATTATAAATGGTTAATGGTCATAGTCAATCTTTAAAAAAAAGGAATATGATAAAGAAATGATTAGAATAGATAAGTGGATTTTGGTTTATTGATGTAAACTTAAGGTCACTTTTTTTATGCTATATATATTTTTCTACTCTTGATTAAGGTATGATGCTGATGTAACTCATTTAAAATTGTAATGTGTAATTGAGAAATGCAGATTAATAGTCATCTATGATAACCAAACATATTCAGGTTAGTTAGGTTTTTGTAGATATACAAAGATATATTTCAATTAAATAGTTGTCTTCAAACACTTCAAAGACATACAGAATATGGCATTTAAAATATTTTAAGAACTTAGACTTTTCTGGACAGTGAGACAGGTCTGCTCCTGGCAGCACCAATGTATTTCAGGAAAATGATGGGCATTAAAGAAACTTAATGTGGAATTTACTTTGTGGCAACAGTTAGCCACTGGACAAGAAACTGTTCTGGTATTGACTGCTTGATAGTATGCTGTATAAACTACACATGCAGGCTCCATGGGAAAGTGACCTCTGAATGTTGGCAGAACAAGCTGAGATGGTCCTTCTACTTTGCAGAAAACATCGCCAGGCATCCTTCTGGACACAAGGAGAAGTGACTGATGGACTGTGTCAGATTTCCTGCATCTCTGAAAGGTATGCCAGAGACTTTGGGCCATAAAGGCTGAAGATGGTGCCCCAACATTACAAAGGAACTTTGCGTGACTGTCCAGGTAGACAGGTGTCATCTCTATCATTTTCTAGACTTTGGAAGTTGCTTGTACTTCCTGTTTATTTAGATAATATTATATCCTTCTGTGGTCTTTGTGGTTGAAGGTTTGATAATTATAGGTATTGTACTTTTTAGTTTAAAAGTAATATTAGATATGAAACTTTAGACTCACAATGATAAGGTAGATAATGGAATATTCTCTTTAATTTTGTGAATACAAATAGACTGGATATTGTGACTGTAATTCTTGCTTGAGAACTGTTCTGTTGTAATTTTGCTATATGGAAATTGAAACCTTCCTTTTTGATTAGACAGACAAGAGAAAGTATGGTAGAATGATCTCTGTATGCTTTAAATAAAGGACTGTTTTGGCCTATGTGGAGTACCATAGAAGTGGGTGAAGAATCAGAGGACAGACAGGTAGAAGGAGGGTGGAGTTAGTCAGTCTCCATCTGAACCCCAAAGAAGAAGCCTTTAATGAATCCAGGTGAGCCCTGGGCCAGGACATGTGGCAGACAGATTAATAGAAATGGGATGAATTAATATAAAATAGCTAGCTTGTAATGTGCTTGAGACATGGGCCAAACAGTATGAAGTTAATATAAGTGTCTGATTCATTTCTTTGTGAGACTAAAGCCACTGTGGGCCCGGTCCCAACACCTGGCCCCAAACAAGCCTGGGAAATCTTTTACAACATATTATGGTATATTTTGCTACATGCAACTAATTCAGTCTGTTAAATGCAGCCTTTTCACCATCTTTGATCTTTTCATTGGTCATTCTATTTATATTTATATTACTTATTAACATGTGTCATATATTAATATGTCAAATATCAAACAGTAATTATTATAACATGAATAATGACATTGTGTATATATGCTTGTGTGTGTGTATAATGTGTGTTGTTGAGAAATTCAAATGTATGTTTTGAGTCTAAATGTGGAGGATAGCTTTGTCTTCTAAGTCATTCATTCTTCAAAGTAACCCATATAGAAATGCTTGTTTCTCACTTACTGTGCACATACAGCATAACAAGCAGACTTAAAAACTATACAGGTCTGAACTCACTATTATTTTTAGTCTTATTTCACTGATAGAATTCAGAGATTTGATCTTAAAGCTATAAACACTTTATTACATTTTGTCAGAATTATTTAGATATTGTCTATTAAAACAATAAGAAAAGTGTTTGAGCAACATTTAATCTTGAATATCAATTTTCCAGGTATTTTTAAATAGCATCTTAACTTAGCTATTAGAATATTGGAAGAATAACTCAATGGTTTATTAATCTTCCCATTTCACAAAAGAGAAATAAAATTACTAACCTGGTGTCAGAATAAGAGACTGAGCCAATTAGGCCATCTCCTAGCTCATTCTGCTCCAATTACATTCCATAGTAGCAAATCCTAGTATCTCCAGGCAATTTTATGTCATAAAATTCAACACTAAAATACCACATTAGTTCTTTCTGCTCCAAATCTCACATGGTTCTATTTTCCTTAGAAAGTTATTTTATGAAGATAAAGACTGTCCTTATATTGAATTTCTATTTTACATGTGAATAATTATATGTTGCTTTCCTTTCTAGTTAATCAACTACTGATCCCAATATTCATGAACCATTTTTAACATTTTGAGTCATATGTTAGAATTATCTTTGAATGTTTGTTTATGAGATAGGGTCTAGCTATTTTACCTAGGCTAGCCTAAATTTACTATTCTCCTGACTCAGCCTCTAGAGCACTAGCATTAGTTGTAAGCCAACACACTTAGTATTGCTGCTTCATTTTAGCCATGTCCCTATAACCTTTAAGTCATGACATCAAATTATTAATTGTATAATAAAAACCAGCTCTTAATATAAAATAATGAATTTTTCTACACTGTTGTTTTTTTTTTCTGATTATGTGATTTCCTAAAAACCACTGTCCATTGATACACTTCAGTATTCAGAATGTATCTATTTAGAATTCAACTCAATAATTTTCCGTTGTTTCATATTAAAATTCTACACAGCAAAAGGTGTTTCCATTTTGAGTACTTATGAATTAACACAAGAATAAAGCATTCTTCTAATTCATTATATCCAACTAGCCAGACCCTCTTGTAGATAAGAAAGAACATGTTGCCTTAAGTGGGCAGTGATGAAATAATGAATAACACAAGAGAAGACGTACTCCTAGGTCACAAATCCACTTCACATCCCCTTTAACAGCCCCCACCCAGCCTTAGAAATTGATCTGAGTGCTGGTGTCATATCTTTTATTTACTATGGCTTTAATCATGAATGAAAAGCAATCCATTCTTTGACAAGAAAACCGTGTAAGCAAATTTGGTTGCCCAATGGTACATGACTATGAATCATTTCCCATTTGTGTCACTAAAGTGATCTGGCATTATTGTTTTTTCCCAAAACTTTGCAGTCAAAAGACATTTAACCACAGAGGATTTACTACCCAGCAACCACACCCAAAGCTCACATTCAACCACCTTGAAGGGAGCCTGGGGTTTCCCATTAAGGGTATTTTAGGGTGCCTGGACAACATGATGTGACAGAAAGTAACTTTCAAAAGAATTGATTTTTTTTTTATTCACAGGTCTATCATTTCCAGACAAGTCACTTACCATCTCTGAGCTTTACTTATATCAGTTAATATGACCCACTCCCTTGATTTTTCCGGGATTGACATCTGAGAATGCTTTACACAACAATTAACAAAAGGAAGTTCCTCCCTGGGTGTGTTCTCTAAACTGGGTGAACTTCTTATTTCTTCTCAGCTCACTCAGTAAAAAGTCTTGAAAAGAACACCACTTTCCTCCTAGACATCACCCAGGATTCTGAGTCCTAAACACAAGTGTGCAGCTATACAAATGACAAGAAAACCCAAATCTTTAATTTCAAGAGAACATAAGTAATTTTATCACTATAACTATTTCTAATATCAACTTCAAAAAATCAAATTCCTATTTTAACCTATTATCATTTTTCTGATATTATTATTATTATTAATAATAAACTTATTATTTTGTCTACAGTAAAAGTATGCCTCCCTCATAGTAGTGGTAACACTTTAAGCTTATCAGTCAAAGATACCTCAAAATAAATTCATGAAACCAAATACAGCCAGTACAACAACAACAAAAAAATATGCGAGCCACAGGAGGGGATGAGGCATGGGAGGATCAGCTCCTGCTCTACATTCCACATTTCATGTCATCCTATGCAGCTAACAGAACTCAGAACATCCTCCTTTGCAGAACAGAACCATGAACTTGGAGGTGATTTCTGCAGTCAGACAGTGTTCTCAATCAAGTACAGGAAATAACTTTAACTTCCAGATTTAGCAAACACAGATTGAGGAAGTAAAATAAAACTTAATTCTCAATAAATATAAATCATTATTTCTACTTATTCATATATAGATTTGTTGCTGCCTGAAATTCAAATTTAACTGAATGACATATTGAATTAGGTAATACTTGATGTTACTCATATTCCCTCCTTTGGAAGGATGGCCTATGTCCATGTTTCTGTTTTCATCTAACTTTTTGCCTCTGCACATTCTTTGGAAAAGGCTAAGGATGTTAAAAGCTGTTGCTTATAGAGTTTCCAAAAGTAATGAGATAAAGTTTTGCTAAATTTTATGCTGAAGACTGAGATTTCTTATAATTTCTATGGGTCTGACAATTGTGGAAGCAACTCTCATTGCACTCTTAAAGTTTGTCTTAAAACTAAGAAGGGAGTGTATGCAGCCACACCCAAAGACCATTTATCCTTCATTATTTATATTTTAAATGTTTTAACTGTGGATTCTCAGTCACTTACTGCAGCTGATAGATAATGGAGGCTTAGCAACGTGGCCTTACCTCAGGTGGCATTTAACTTAGACCAGACCCAGATCTGGTGTTGGGGAGAGGGTATGTTTGTGTTTTTTCCACAGAATGCAGACTTTCACAGGATACAGATGACCCGCACATGGAACACTCCTAGACTGCAGTGTCTCCCTGGGACAGAGTCAAGGACCTCCTGCTGACTGAAGCTGACAGCTCAGAGTGGAGAGCAGAGGAGCAGCTGCCCCGCCCCCTCAGCAGAAACCAAATCAACAGTTCTTGTCTTGTCCTGCAAATCTTTCTCAGACTTTGAAGCTGTTCCCTTTCCTTTCCCAGAGTGTGGCTCTGTTCTTTGACAGAGAGGAATTATTCTTTAGATGTATGCTTTCTTCTTACTGTATGCTAACCTACCCTCTAGACACTTTGCATTAGAGATAGTGTGGCTAGGTTAGAGAAGGACTAGAGCATAGGAAAAAGCAAAGAGAGCAGAGGAAGGATGGTTTAAAAGTTGGTTTTCCATTTTCCCTTGGGTTACTATACCTCAACCTTCCCTTTAAGGACACTTTATAGGATTTTTGCTTTATTGGCTTTTGAACCATAGGCATTTAACAGGCTCACTACCAACAGGTAGACTCCCTGACTTCCATATTCATACAGGTCTGTTAATTTACAGACCAAGGGTTTGAGAAACCCTCAGGCGATGAGATTCCTCCGGGAACTGCATAGTATTCAGAGCTATACAGGCTTGCTTACAAGCAAGCTTGGGTACCGAGCGAGGGTGCGAGGCAAAACACTGCAAAGAGAGGACCATATATTCTGTCTCTAAATCTCCTGAGGAACAAACCTGATTGCATAGAGGTTCATATCCAAATACATTAATATTAATAACCTAGCCCTTCTCCTCCTAAAAAAGACATTTGCCATGTGGAAAGGAAGTTTCTTTTCGCCAAGCCATAGAAGATTCCTTCTGCTGGGCTGGAAAAAAGCTTGGAGGATCAGGTCTCTGTTCCCTCCCTCTTGGTTAACACCCACTCATATAATAACTCATATGATAACTGATTCGCCTCAAAAAATAATTGTAAGGGAGGAAATGTTGGGAACCAAAGCCAACTTATTTTTTAGCTCCTATAGCTAGCCAGCAGTCATTTGCCAGAAGGCTACATTTCCCTATTGTCTTTAGTTTAACCATGACTCCTGATAGTGTGGCTTGACTCTCTCTCAGCTCAGCAGGTGACATCCTCCAGCCTTCTCCTGTAGCTCCCTTAGCTCAACAGGTGACATCCTCTAGACCCTCAACCAATAACAGATAGATTTCCATACTAATTCTACCCTGTCTGTTACTCTCCCTCAAAGGTTTTCCACATTCTTTTGTATTTTCCACCCCCCTTCCTCCCATTGACCTGCATGGCAGAGATTCTGTATAAATATTGCTTGTTACAATGAAGCTAAGGAAGACTTGAACAGAGAGATTTGTCTTGTCCTTCCATTCTTTCGTGTTCCTGCCTTCCATTTGATTCCTTCCCAGGTCTAGGTCCACACTGAAGACCCTGCTGGCCGGGGCAGGGAACTACACAAGGGTCAGGGTCCAGAAATGAATGCTGACTTCTTGTTAATCATACTGTAAACTACAGAGTACTACAAAGCTTGCAGCTTAAGGTATAGATTCTTTGGTCACTGAATGAATCTAGGTGAACAGGGCAGCACACATGTACCATTGTGCACCTAGAGCTCACCTCAGAGTACACTGTCACCTAAACCAGGAGAGGAAAGTGTATAGGAGAAAAAGAAATCCCAGAAAAAAAACAAGATGGTAAAGTATCAGAGAACAGAATAAACCCACAAAAATGCAAAGGAAGTTTTCTTAAAATGTTAAGCATGATGGCTCAGAGTTGTAATCTTGTTCTTCAAATGGCAGATCAGGAGGATGAGTTCAATTACATAATGAGATTCTGTCACCGAAAACCAGGACTACACTATCTGAAATATAGCAAATAAAGGTTTTTCTCCCATTCTATAGGCTGTATGCTTACTCTGTTGGTATTTTGTTTTGTTGTGTAAAATCTTTTAACAGCATGTAATTTTATTTGTCCATTAACAGGGCTAATTCCTTTGCATTTTAATAGGATAATATGCTATAAAACTCACTAAGTTTTATAGCTACTGGATTAAGTAATAAATCAAGTGACTACCACAAAAAAATTAGGACTGAAAATATAGTTTTATTGTAAATGACTTATCTACCATGTTCAAAGCTATCTATTGAGGCCCAGATACCCAAAAGAAGAAAATGTTCACAAAAAAGATAACTGAATGACTAAAAGAATTTCTAAAAACAAGGCTTTTATGATAAGTTAGTCTTTAGAAAGAATCATCCAGAATGTTATTCCACGGTAAGTTAGATTTGAAATAAATGCACAATCACTACCAAAGACAAAGTTTTTTCTCTCTCCTGACATCTCTGCACTGTTTCCATTCCTTCTCCCGTGGCATCAGTCTTTCTATCCAACTTGTTTCTGGTGTCTCCTTGTTATCTCTCTTGCCTCTCTTTATATAAATGTCAATCAAAACAAAATATTAACAAGTATATCTTCATGTTTTTGCTTTGAAACAAACTCTCAGATAGTCTAGGCTACCATAAAACTTACTATGTAGCTCAGGCTGACCTCAACTCCTAATCCTTTTGCCTCTGCTCCCCAAGAAGTGAAGTAACAGATCTGTGCCACCATGTCTGTTACATTAGTGGTTATTTCTGATTTAAAATGTATTTAAATTAATGAATTATCTCATTTAGGCCTACACTGTCCAAGTTATTTTTAAATATTGTATGTGTACGTTTGTGCACATGCTCTTCTTCATGTATGTACATGTTTATAAGATTGTATGTGGAGGATAGAAGTCTTCCTGTATTCCTCTATCACTTTCCACTTTATTTTTAAGATATATTTATTTTTATTTTATGTTTATTAGTGCTTTCCTACATGTATGTACATGGACTACATATGTAACTCCTCAAATTGAAGTTACAGATAATTGTGAGCTGCTTTGTGGGTACAGAGAAAAGATTCTGGGTCCTCTGCAAGAGCAACAAAAGCTGCTCTTTACCACTGAGTCATCTCTCCAGAACCACCACCTTAGTATCAGAGACTGGATCTCTTACTGAACCTGAAAAATTCCAGCTAGACTGGCTGTCCAATAAACCCCAAAAATTTCCTGTCTGCATCTCTCTGCTGCTGGGATCATAGACACATGCTGCCAAGCCTGGGTTTGCTTGGCTGTTGTAACATAAACTCAGGTCTTCACACTTGTGCAGCAAATACTTTACTTACTGAGCTATCTTCCCAGCCCTCAAGTATTAAAAAATAGATTTATAAACTTTTAAATTTGGCCTTTTGGGATTAATACCCCAAAACAGTGATTAAATTTTGCTCCAGTCTGGACTGATCCAAGACTTTCCAATATGGGGTCATTCTGGAAGATTTTTGCCCCTCAAATTCTGTCTTTTAGTTGAGTTGAACAACCTAAATCTAGCATGCCAGTGACCTCAAAATAATTCTTAAATGCTCTGTTCTATTAATTTTTTTCTATCTGTAAAAAAGTTTCTCAGACACTGTGGCCACTCAAAAGGATATCTGTGACTTCTTATGATGCTGAGTTGGTAAGGCAGGCTATCTGTGGGTCTCTCCTGGGCTCATTCATATGACTGCTTTCAGAAGTTTTAGTTTAGCTGCCTCCTACTCCATCCCAGCATATCTTACTGGATATTGGCTGGGGACCCATTTTCTATTTCTCTGATTCTGCCATCTCGCTAGACTGTCTTTCTTCCATGAACAAAAAAGCAGTGTTCCATGGGCTGAAATCCAAAGCTTCAAGGTATGAAGTCATATGCTTTATTTTTCTTCAGAGCACTAAATGTTACATAGTCTGTTATGAATGTGCACACTGGTGGACTTTATTCTTATTTATCTCACTAGAAAGCAAGCTTAATGGAAGCAAGAACTTCATCTTTTCACTTTTGTATTTTCAACATCTAAAACACCTCCAGAAACTGTACAGGAGCTCTACAACCTGCTGAATGAAAAAATGGATATCCACTTCCTTAGTTACCAGGTCCTGCTAATTATACATTCTTATCAGTCACCTCTCAGAAGTACATCAGCACAGAAATCTTGTAATGGACTCTGACCCCTATCCCTTGCCAGGATTCCTTCTAAACTCCATTCTATGCTCATGTGAGTCAGAAGAATGGAGATAATCATGACATGTCTCAGCTTTATAACTGCAATAACCTTTTGCCATTAAGAGAATAAAAGTTCCAAACCTTAACTATGGAAATCAGAGCTTTCATGAGAGTCCAAATCTCTTTGGCCAGCTCTTACTCTGCACCACTCCACTCTGGAACAATAGGTCTTGTTTCCAATGCGTGAACTTGGATGCAGGTGTGGCTTCCCACCTACTCTCTATACAGAGTACTTTAGGTCTTTACTGAAATCTGAATCTGTGTGAATGCTGGAGTGTTCAATGTTCTTCTATCCCAGGGGTTCTCAGCCTTCCTAATGTTGAAACCCTTTAATACAGTTCTTCATTCTATAGTGACCTCAACCATAAAATTATTTTTGTTAATACTTCATAACTGCATTTAGCTTTCCTGCCAACATCACATCTTGAGATTCAGGATACCACAGAAGACTGCTAGGAGGAATGCTGTACTTGAAGACTACCATCTGCAGCAGATTATTAAAAGTCTTGGGGGCTTGTGTTACTATTATGTATCTTGTAATGTAAATATCTGTGTTTTTCAATGGTCTTAGGGAGATCCTTATAAAAGAAATGTTCATCTCCCAATATGTCATGAACCACAGATTGAGAACCTGTGATCTAGCTTCTGTACCAGAGATAATTTCAAACTAAAGGATACACTAGACACAGATGTTATTAGATCAAAGTGAAGAGAAAAGACAACATATCACGAAATTTATAATCATAGATATTAAAACTTTTGGTTGCTTCTCCTCAGTCTCACCAGAAATATAAGCAGACTAGTTCTCAAAAGCTAACTACTGAATATAAGATTTTTAGGTGCATATTCATGCAAATAAGGAATTGTAAGAGAATCCTATGGGTTACTTCCACCATTGGTTTCATCATTTCATAGAGCATAAAGGGTAATGGACTTGAAATGCCTGAAGGCAGAGCATGATGAAAATGACCCTGTATCTGCTCAACCTCAAAGTAAGTTAGCTTTTGAGTTAGTAAATTTCAGAGACTCTTACAGTAAATAAACAATTCCTCTTCCCAACTCTCCCTTCCCCACTACTCTGATGGATCACTAAATAGATAAGTATTATTTTGTTCAAGCCTTTTCATTCACACTGATAAGTGTGGATGTTTTTGGAAACATTTGAGCTCATGCTGGCAGTTTTAGGTCTCATAACATAGTGACTTTCCTTGGAACTCCCCTATCATGATATATTTAGCAGAGTTTGAGGCAAATATTGGACTACCAACTCCATGACATTTCCAGCCCCCAAGACTTTTAATAATCTGCTGCAGATGGTAGTCTTCAAGTACAGCATTCCTCCTAGCAGTCTTCTGTGGTATCCTGAATCTCAAGATGTGATGTTGGCAGGAAAGCTAAATGCAGATCCTTCCACCATGTAATCATTTTCTCTGGTCAAGGACTTTCAGATCCCAAGAGAGCAGTTTGTATATTTTTGCTCAATGAAATATTGAAACTGCTTTCCTTATACAGCTTTTGGAAACATTTCAACTAGTATTGACCTTGTAAGTACTGAGTTCCTTGTTGGCTCTGATTCTGCCTCTGTAATTATCAAAGAAAGAACATTCTTTCTGTATTTTTCAACAAGCATATGACTAATTATGGTAAGTTAAATATTTTTATTTAGTTTCTAAAAAAATCCTTTAGTATATTTTGTATTTATTAGTTATATTCACAAACATAGAGATGTTAAGAACAACACTTAAAGGTTTATAATGTGGCCTTTAAGGCATTGTAATTCTGTTACATTCCCTCTTCCTAGAATGGCAGTTGAGCACAGTGTTAATCATTTTATTAAAGCAGATACACTATAACCTGAATGCCACCATTATCTGGAGATGTGATCTTTGTATGTCACTAATGTGTCCCCGTGATTGCTTTACACATGACATGGCAATATGTGGATACTGTCACATCATTACCATCTGTAGAATGTTTTTGGTCTGTATGGCCAGAGGTCTAGAGGTTTGAATCTTCTCTGAATCCTAAATAATTATTTAAAAGCTTATATTAATTTTATGTTGCGTTGTCTGTGGCTTAGGCATATTGCTAGCTAGCCCTTTCATCTTAATTTAACTAATTTTTATTAATATGTCTTGCCATGTGGCCCATGGCTTACCTGTGTTACTTTTACATGTTGGTGTTGGGGCAGCTGGTTGTTGTTTTTCTTGACTTGGCCTTCCTTTCCCTATCTATGCTCTGATTTCCTCGCCTACTTTTAAGATGCCTGCCATAGTGGAATACCTTTCTATATGCTGTTAATAAAAAAAACTACCTTAGCCTATGGCAGGCCTCTTAGAAGTAGGTGGGAAAATCAGAGCATAGATAGGCAAAGGAGGGAAGAGTCAGGAGAGACATCATTCAGTCACCCAAGAATCAACATATAAAAGTAACACAGATGAGCCATGAGCCATATGACAAGACAGGTTAGTAAAAATTGGTTAAATTAAAATAACAGAGCTAGCTAACAATATTCCTGAGCCATAGACCAAACAAAATATAATTAATATAAGCCTTTGTGTGTTTATTTAGTGCTAAGCGGCAGTAAGCTGTGAGTGGGTCCAAACCTAGGGATAGGTCAAAAAGTTCAGGCCAAAAACTTCTTCTACAACCACCTCCTAATACCATGGCCTTATTACTAATTCTTGATCTTCTTTCTCACTGAGTTGATCAGAACCTAAATCAGAACCAATAATCAGCCAATGGATTCTTGTGGGGCCTATAACTTATTATAACATTGAACACATGTAGGAGTCTTCTTTTGTATAAATTATATCTTGCTCAACACAGAGCCTGAATTGAAATGACAATAAAGATATTTGTAAACTTTAGAGAAACTTGTGTAAAAGAAAGAAGCAAATGAAATAAATGAATAAATAATATAAAGTCTCACTATCACCATTACCTGCAAAGGAAACACACTGAATCTAGAATCTCTCTAATTGTTTTATGAGGTAGACTAAGACTAGTACATTGAACTTTATCAAAATGCATATGAACTCATGCCTAAATTGTCCAGGCCTGTCTTACCTGATTCTGTGTCCAAGAACTGACTTTCTGATCAGCTTCTCCACTCTGGTACTCATCAGAAAGGAATCCCAAGTAATAAATAGTCATCACTTTAAACAAAAAGATGACAAATACAAAGAGAGGTATGCTCTCAGAAATGAAGGTTAGTATACAATGTCTGAGTCTAACATGTTTCTTCTTTATAAATAAATATCTTGTCAGCAAAGTTAATACATCTACATCTTCCTCTTTTGAATTTAATAACTGGGCCATTTTTCAAATATTTTCAATCATCAATTTGTTCTTTTGACCTTAGGGTGAGATATCCCAAACTTTTATCATTGAACAATGCCCTGCACCAAGATATAAGAGGACTGTATAGCTCATTTCTGGAAGATTAAAAGAAGAATTGCTTGACCTACCTTACTAAATGTGTTAGATGTACAAATACAACTCCTCGCAGGGACCCAGAATCTGTCACTATTGGAAGAATGAACTGTATTATTATCCAAATGAGTTGTGAAAGATATTGGATACATGGAAATTGGGAGCCTGAGAATGATATAAAAATGGGCTAAGGTGACTAGGGAGATGACTCAGTTGATAAATACCTGTTAAGCAAACATAAGGACCTGTGGTAGGGTCACTAAAACCCATGTAAAAGGTCAAGCACAATGGTGTATGCTTGTAACTAGGATTTAAGTTGACAAAATTAGTTGACCAGTCAATCTAGCTAAGTTTATTAAATGGAGGTTTACTGAGAGACCTTATCTCAAAAATATAAGTAGGGAGCAATCAAGGAAAGATGAACATCAACCACTGGCCTCCATGGGCACATGAGCATATTAACCTTCACACTTATACACACTCATACTAACACTTACATACAAACACACATACACACTAATACATATATACCAAACACACACATGCTAACATATATATACAAACATACACACTAACACATGTATACAAACACACTAACACATATATACAAACACACATGCACATACACAAGAAAGTTCAATGTTTTACACAGTTATCATTTATTTCCTAAGCAGAGTGACCAGTTACCTTATTTTTTTTCATCTTCTAAAAGATAAAATGGAAACTGAGATGCTAGGCAACTTATCCTGGGTGACATCATTAACACACACTGATAAAAATTTCTTCATAGAATTTGTCTGCAAAAGCTATGCTCATTCCATATTTTCACTTCCCTGGTGGTTCACATTAAACAATTTTTTTAAATTTACTTCTTTCTATCCCTTCCTAGGTTGAAGTCTTGTTTATTGGTAACAGTTGCTAACTGTAGATATATTCCAAGCCTTCCCTCAAAACTCAATGCTTTTAACAAAAAATAAGCTAGGAACAGCAAGTATGCAATTGGGGTTGTGTGTTAAAAGAAAATGTGCCCTAGCCAAGATCTGTATGGTAATTTGAACAAGAATGGCCCCCATTAGTTCATATACTTGAGTACTTAATGCCCAGTTGTTGGAACTTTTTGAGAAAGGTTAGAAGTTTGGCCTTGTGGGGAAAGGTGTATTACAAGCCTTGAGATTCCAATAGACTCCTGTGATTCCCAGTTCACTCTCTTTCTGTCTTTTGGTCATTAACCAAGAAATGTGTTCTATCCTTTCCCTCCTTCATGATATGAAACAGTAATTCAGTGGCTCTTAACATTACTAATGATGTGACCCCTTAATATAGTTCCTCATGTTGTGGTGACCCCAAACCATATATTATTTTCATTAGTACTTCATAGCTGTTATGAATCATAATGTAAATATTTGATATATAAATCATCTTGGGCAACTCCTGTGAAAGGGTCATTCCACCTCCTCAAAATGGGCTTGACCTACAGGTTGAGATCTACTGTCATAAGTCAGCTTAAATGTTTTCTTTTATAAGTTGCCTTAATTATGGTGTTTTATCACAGCAATAGAAAAGTAACTAATACAAATTCAGTGTTCCTGTGTGATGAGTACAGAAATGAAAGCAGGTAGAATCCATTAAGTCTCTTTTTGAAGCACATGGCTTGTATTTTCAAACCTCATAGTGTTGTAGAAAGTTTTTCGGGACTTTTTGGGACCGGAGTTTGTACCTGGCCTGTGGCGGCTTTTGTCCTCCAAAGAAATGAATCAGACATTTATATATTTTATATTGTTTGGCCCATGTCTTAAGCACATTACTAGCTAATTCTTACATCTTAATTTAATCCATTTCTATTAATCTGTCTGTCACATGGCCCAGCCCGCAGCTAACCTGTATCTCTTACATGCTTTTTCTTCGGGGGTCAGATGATGACTAATTCCACCCTTCTCCTACCTGTCTGTCTTCTGATTTTCTGCCCACTTCTACGGTGCTCTATATAGGCCAAACTATATTTTATTTACATCATATAGAGAACATTTTCACCACATTTCCTCTTTTCTGCCTAATTAAAAAGGAAGGTTTCAATTTCCATATAGCAAAATTATATACAGAACAGCTATCAAGTAAAAATTATAGTCATAATATCTAATCTATTTCCATTCATAAAATTAAAGAGAATATTTTATTGTCTACCTTATCCTTGTGAATCTAAAGTTTCACATCAAACATACCTTTCAAACTAAAAAGAACTATACCTATAATTATCAAACCTTCAACCACATCGTACTTTGGGGCAGGTTCTAAAGAACAGATTTCACCAGAAAAATAAAACTTGATAGTTAAAGTAGTTTTGCCATATTTAAATTTTCTTCATCCTCTTGATATTTTATAAATTTGTGTTACTGTTGATTAAAATAGGTTTAAATATGACTTAATGGCTTAAGACATGATACAGTGAGAAATACGCTGTATAAATAAATGTGCTGTGTTTAAATGAGCTATCTAATAATCCAATAGAATTGTTTTAGGGTTATTTAAATATTTTTCCCATTTCATGTCTCATTGGTTAAAAATTTCTCAATACACTGCAGAATATCAAGAGTCTCTGTCTGTGAAATGAGAATAAAATAATTAGAAACACAGACCTATGTCCAGGGCAGACTCTAGACCACCAACCTGGAAAATCCCTCTCCAGGGCCAGGGTCACACCCATGGCTCTGACCTCACACACTTAGCACAGCAGATAGGCCCTAGGCTAAAGCTGGGAGGGGCCTTCCCCAGCAATCCCTACAGACACACAGCAGGAGGGACCTCCCAAGACTGGGCAAGCTTCATCATTATAGACAGATGGACATCTTCAAAATGTAGAGCCCTGCCCAGAGCAAAGTCAGAGATCATGCTGACCCTGTGTTCTGAGTAGATAGGAGACACAAAAGTCCTAAAATCTATACTCCACAAAAATAGAAAATTTATAAGAAATAGACAGCTTTCCTGACAGGTACCACTTACCAAAATTAAATCAAGATCAGATTAAGGACCTAAACAGACCTATAACCCTAAAGGAAATTGAAGCTATCATTAAAAGCCTCCCAAATAGAAAGAGCCCAGGTCCAGATGGTTTCAGTGCAGAACTCTACCAGACATTCAAAGAACTAATACCAGTACTACTCAAATATTTCCATAGAGTAGAAACTGAAGGAATATTGCCAAACTCTTTTTATGAGGCCACAATTACCTTAATACACAAGCCACTCAAAGACACAACAAAGAAAGAGATTACAGACCAATTACCCTCATGAATATTGATGCAAAACTTCTCAACAAAATTCTGGCAAACCATATACAACAAAATATAAAAAATAACATCCACCAGAATCAAGTGGGCTTCATCCCAGAAATGCAGGGATGGTTCAACATATGAAAAACCATAATTGCATCCACCATATAAACAAACTAAAGGAAAGAAAACCACATGATCATATCCTCAGATGCTGAAAAAGCCTTTGACAAAATCCAACCCTCCTTTGTGATAAAAGCTTTTGAGGGATCAAGAATATAGGGAAAAATATCTCAATATAATAAAGGCAATCTACAAGAAGCCGACAGTCAACATCAAACTTAATGGAGAAAAACTCAAAGCAATCCCACTAAAATCAGGTACTAGACAAGGATGTCCTCTCTCCCCTTATCTACTCAATATAGTTCTCGAAGTTTTAGCTAAAGCAATAAGAGAACGAAAGGAGATTAAGGGGATACAAATTGGAAAAGAAGAAGTGAAACTATCTCTATTTGCAGATGATATGATTGTATACATATGTGATCCACAAAATTCTACCAAGGAACTGCTACAGCTGATAAACACCTTCAGCAATGTAGCAGGAGACAAGATTTACTCAAAAAAATCAGTAGCCTTCCTATACACTAAAGGTAAAAGGGCTGAAAAAGAAATAAAGGAAACATTACCCTTTATAATAGCTGCAAATAGTATTAAATACCTTGGTATAACTATAACCAAAGAAGTAACAGGTCTGTTTGACAAAAACTTTAAATCACTAAAGAAAGAAATTGAAGAGGAGATCAGAAAATGCAAAGATTCCCCCATATTCCTGGATAGGTGGTATCAACACAGTAAAAATGGCAATCCTACCAAAAGCAATCAACAGATTCAATGCAATTCCCATCAAAATTCCAACACAATTTTCCACAGATCTTGAAAGAACAATATTCAAGTTCACTTGGAATAACAAAAAAGCCAGGATTGCCAAAACAATTTTGCTCAATGAAAGAACTTCAGGAGGCATCACTATCCCTGACTTCAAGTTATACTACAGAGCTACAGTAATAAAAACAGCCTGGTACTGGCATAAAAACAGACTTGTGGATCAATAAAATAAAATTAAAGACCCCGACATTAACCCACACACCTATGAATACCTGATCTTTGACAAAGAGGTGCAAAATATTCAATGGAAATAAAAATAATATTTTCAACAAATGATGTTGGCATAACTAGATGGTAGTGAGTAGAAAAATAGAAATAGATCCAAACCTATCACCCTGCACAAAACTCAAATCCAAGTGGATCAAAGACCTCAACATAAACCCAGTCACACTGAACTTGATAGAAAAGAAAGTGGGAAATATCCCCCAATGTATTGGCACAAGTGACCACTTCCTAAATATAACACCAGTGGCGCAGACACTAAGAACAACAATAAATAAGTGGGACCTCCTGAAACTGAGAAGCTTCTGTAGAGCCACAGACACAGTAAATACGACAAAACTACAACCTACAGAATGGGAAAAAAAATTTATCAACCCTACAAGTGACAGAAGAATGATCTCTAAAATATATAGAGAACTCAAGAAACTAGAGCCCAAAACCCTAAACTACCCAGTTAAAAAATGGTGTTTCAAACTAAAAAGGGAATTCTCAGCAAAAGAATTACAAATGGCTGAAAGGCACTTGAAAAAGTGCTCATCATCTTTAGCCATCAGAGAAATGCAAATCAAAACATCTTTAAGATACTACCTTATGCCTGTCAGAATGGCTAAGATTAAAAACACAGATGACAGCCTATGCTGGAGAGAATGCAGAACAAGAGGAATACTCCTCCATTGTTGGTGTAAGCTTTTTCAGCCACTCTAGAATGCAATATGGTGGTTTCTCAGAAAACTGGGAATCAGTCTCCCCAAGGATCTTGCAATACCACTATTGAGCATATACCCTAAAGATGCACATGCACACCCCAAAGACATTAGCTCAGCTATGTTCATAGCAGCATTATTCATAGTAGCAAGAACATGGAAACAATCTAGATGCCCCTCAACTGAAGAATGGATTAACAGGCTGTGGCACATCTACACAATGGAGTACTACACAGCAGTAACAAAAAATGATATCCTAAAATTCTCAGGCAAGTGGATGGATTTAAAGAATATCCTCCTGAGCAAGGTATCAGAAACCCAGAAATATGTGATATAGTCACTCATTAGTGAACTTTAAACAAACAGCAAAGCACACTCAAGCTGTAAACCACGACCACTGAACAGCTTGGGATCTGAAGCACCTTGTATTGGCACCTTGGAGCCCATTCCCTCCAGATGAACACCTGATCCAGTCTTTATTTTGGGATGAGGAAATCAGACTTGCCTAGTATGGATGCTGAACTAAACCACCTTGGAACCTCCTGCCCTTTCTGGGAAGGAGATGAGGAGATGGAGAGAAGAGAGTGTGGTGGAATTGTTCTTTGTATGCTGTAAATAAAGGAGCTATTTTGGCCTATGTGTAGCACCTAGAAGTGGATGGAGAATAGAGGACAGACAGGTAGAAGGAGGGTGGAGTTAATCAGTCTCCATCTGACCCCTGAAGAAGAAATATGTAACGAATCCAGGTGAGCTGAGGGCTGGGACACATGGCAAATAGATTAAAAGAAATGGGTTGAATTAAGATGAAAGGGATAGCTAGTAATGTGCATGAGACATGGGCCAAACAGTATGAAGTTAATATAAGTGTCTGATTCATTTCTTTGGGGGACAAAAGCCGCTGCAGGCCAGGTCTGAACCACTGCCCCCAAAAGGGCCTGGAAACCTCCTACAACAGAGAGCGCGATCAGGATGGGTTGGGAGGGGGAAGGGAGTTTGAATAAGGGGATACATGGATAAAAAATGAGACTTTATTTGAGGAAAAAAAAAACAAGGGGGCTGGAGAGATGGTTCAGAGGTTAAGAGCACTGACTGTTTTTCCAGAAGTCCTGAGTTCAATTCCCAGCAACTACATGGTGGTTCATAACCATCTATGGTGATATCTAGTACCCTCTTTTGTGTACTTCATACATAATAAATAACTTTAAAAACAAAAAAGGAAGAATAAAACAATTAGCACAGCACCATTTTTTCACTAGAATAGGGCTACCTCTGTGTCTCATGAGAGAGTGGCAAGACATTGGCACTTGTCTTTGCATGCTGGTATCTGCCTACAGCAGTTCCTACTTATTAGCTGTTAACTCAAGTCTAAACCTAATATACATGGCTGGCAAAGGAATAATAAAGGTGTGTGTTCTGTAAGTTATTGTAGAAAACAAAAGAGATGATGAACAAAAGCACCTGCATGGTGCCTTGTTTGGTTTGGTTTGGTTTTTTTCAGGCTTCCATAAAAAGTAGCAGAGGCTGTGGTTACAAACACATTTCTGGAATCTAAAAGTCCACAATCAATGGATCAGCATGATTAGCTCTTTATGGATCCTCACTAGTAGATGGTCACCTTCCTCATGTCTTCATATTGCCATCCCTCTGCACCTGCATGTCTATATCCCCATCTGTTCTTCCCAGAACAACACTCATGTTTATTTGGAGTTCACCTTAACAACATCTTTAATTCTTCCTTTTTGAAGACTATAATTTCAAATCCAGCCATATTTCATATAGTGAGAAGTTAGGACTAAAATGCATGAATTGAGGAAAGAGACACAATTTGTGCTATAAAACTGAACTACAAAAATAATACTAGCTGTTGGTGTTTGTTGATATTACTAATATTTATCATTATTACAATGGTTGTTGCATAATCTCACAATTCTCAAATGTATTAAGGCACTAATACAGAATTAAAAGTATATTGTTTTTATATACTTTCTCTCCCAAACATCATTTTTGGCCATAATGATAATGACCTATGGTGTGATTGGTGACATGGATTTGGCCACATGTGATTCAGAACAATTCTAAGTGCAAGCTTCTGGTAGTTTCCCACATTAGTGAAAATATTAATGAAGTCAGGGTCAGAGTTCAGTCCATGTTTAGGTCAACAGCTTCATTTTGTTCTGTAGTTACAGAGTTTACCCCTTTCAGTCAGGTCACATCACAAATGGAAGCCATTGTTTCCTAATGGGAATAGGGCAAGAGGGTACACCCTGACTACAAAGAATCTGTGAGCATGACCAGAGAAGCAACCCCTAGCATGTGCCCTTCCCTAAAATGAGATGATTTATTGTTCCTTCATCTGTGTTTTATTTTGTTTTTCAAAGGTTAAAGAAAAAGTATAGAAAGCAAGGATTTCCCAAAGGAGCAATAACTAAAAAAGGAGACTTGACTAACTTTCCCCCATTTAAATCCCTCACATTACACCCAGTGGCTCTCAACCTGTGGGTCACAACCCTGGGGTTTAAACAATCCTTTCATAGGAGTCACATCAAATATCCTGCATAACCAATGTTTGCATTATGATTCATAACAGTAGCAAAATTACAGTTATAAAGTAATAATGAAAATAATTGTATGGCTGAGGATCCACTATATGAGAAACTGTATTAAAGGGTCAAAGCATTAAGAATGTTGACAATTATTTCACTAGACACAAAAAACCTATTGCCATCTATGGAAAAGCTGCTCATGGTTACTTTTCTTTTTAGTCTTTTAGCTTTCTTAGAAAATTACGAGGGTAAAATGAGGTAAGAATGCTTTATTCTAAGTATGGACACACATTTTGCATCTCTACTCTCAAAGTCATTGCTGTAAAATAGACACAAATGAAAGACATACATTCAGGTAGCCCATCTTCATTATTTCTAAATTACTATAAATAAGAATCAGAAACATTTACATGGAACTTTCCTTAATGAAAACCATATTATAGAAGAACGATAATGCACCTTTTTATTGAAAAATCAGCTACTTATTTAAATATATCTCTTCTGTCCCCTTATACTTATTCATGAAACTACATTAAATAAAAGCAGAATTGCTGCTTGTGAAGCATGTTCTAACAAAAATCTCCTGCCTTAATGGATGGATTTGGAGAATATCCTCCTGAGCGAAGTCTCACAAACTCAGAGAGATAAGCAGGGAATGTACTCACTCACTAGTGGTCTCTAAACAAACAAACAAGAAAAAAAGCCAAACATGCCCAAGCAGCAAACCACAACCACTGAAAAGCTTGGGATCAGAAACACCCTGGACTGACCCTTCAAACCCCAGTCCATCTATACGAACACCTGACTCACTCTTGAGTGAGGGGGGACAAAACTGGATTTGGCCGGGAGTGAAGACTGATCCAAGCGTTATTGGGCCAGTGTGACCATAGGACTGTCTGCTCCCTGCCCAGGGAGGGGATGGGGAGTTGCAGAGAAGAAAAATGATCAGATGTGGTGGGAGGGGGAAGAGACTTTCAATAAGGATATACAGGGATGGAAAAAAAAATTCAGAGGGAAAGCTGAACACAAAGAAAATATATGTGTAGTAATCTTATTTGCATTTCCA